>JAOYSI010011123.1:0-10017 GCA_025775065.1 Hiodon alosoides | reverse complement strand
GAGAGAATAGCACAGAGAGGAAAGAGTGGAGAGAATAGCACAGAGAGGAGAGAATAGCACAGAGAGGAAAGAGTGGAAAGAATAGCACAAAGAGGAGAGAGTGGAGAGAATAGCACAGAGAGGAAAGAGTGGAGAGAATAGCACAGAGAGGAGAGAGTGGAGAGAATAGCACAGAGAGGAGAGAATAGCACAGAGTGGAGAGAATAGCACAGAGAGGAGAGAATAGCACAAAGAGGAAAGAGTGTAGAGAATAGCACAGAGAGGAGAGAGTGGAGAGAATAGCACAGAGTGGAGAGAATAGCACAGAGTGGAAAGAGTGGAGAGAATAACACAGAGAGGAGAGAATAGCACAGAGAGGAAAGAGTGGAGAGAATAGCACAGAGAGGAGAGAATAGCACAGAGAGGAAAGAGTGGAGAGAATAGCACATAGAGGGAAGAGTGGAGAGAATAGCACAGAGAGGGAAGAGTAGAGAGAATAGCACAGAGTGGAGAGAATAGCACAGAATGGAGAGAATAGCACAGAGAGGGAAGAGTGGAGAGAATAGCACAGAGAGGGAAGAGTAGAGAGAATAGCTGAGAGTGGAGAGAATAGCTGAGAGTGGAGAGAATAGCACAGAGAGGAGAGAATAGCACAGAGAGGAAAGCAAAAAACAAAGATTAGAGGAGCAGCAGTATGGTGTAGTGGACAGTCAAACAGACTTTTCAGTCTTTAACCTAATGAAACAATAAGCAGCAATAAATAAACCAACAGGATCCAAAATCCTGGTATAGTAGTCGTCGAAGTACAGTAGTACAGTACAGTAGCCGTCGAAGTACAGTAGTACAGTACAGTAGTCGTACAAAGATGGTACAAAAGAATTGGCACACAGCCTTTATACTGACTCCAGCTGACCACGAAATGTACAGTAATTGATATAAACTAAAAAAACACTATTGATTGCAGTCTGTGACACGCTGGGGCGTGCCCGGCAAATATTTTGTGCAGGTTTGGTAAGCCCTAACCCTCCTCCAGTCCTTCCTCTAAGAACACTATCGCTCTAAGAGGACTCTCGCCCTGGGATTTACAGACTAATCTCACTACTCTCACTACTCTCTGCCACTGGTAGTCTCAGTACCACAAGTTCTAATACCTGTAAACGGCTAAAGTCGGACGGATACTGTATAGTAAAACAAAGTTAAAAAATGCAAGTCGAAATTATATTAGTTAGTTAAAGTTAACCAATGGTCAGTTTTACACAATGTATGAACCTTGGTGAATCAGGCAATATTATAACTATATAAGCAAAAAAAATCAAGTGACCAGCCTAGATGAACAAGGTACGTTGCTAGCTGCTTCAGCAGCAATGTGTAAAATGAAACGCTTAAAAACCATATAAATCACTCTGGTGCCTCTGCCAAGCAATTAAATTACAATAAGAAGATCCAAACAGAAGTTTAGCTTGAACTGTATTCTCTCCATTCTTCTCGACTCTGACAGCCACTAATGGGGTTACAAACAACCTGAGACTGGCTGTCGCACCAGGGAAACAGGCAGCACTGGCCGAGCGTCGGCCGTCATCCCACTTTCACAGCTTCACAGATGCCAGCGATGAGAAGAGGACAGAAACGGCAACGAGGTGCTGAGTGCTGGAGGGGACGTCAGAGTGATTAAAAAACCATTGACGCAAGATCAGAGGGGCACAGAATGAAAGAGAATACCTGTGTGCGTGTGCGTGTGTGTGTGTGTTTGTGTGTGAGAGAACATGTGTGTTTGGTGTCCCTGCAGTCCATAGCCCATAATTACAGAGGCAAGCGGGGAGATGTAACCATGGCAACAAATCCTGGAAAGCCATAGGTTTACTCAGCGTCCCGGAACATCGCATAGGCCAGGTCCGAAATAGAAACCCTTGACACACCAGCGCTCTGAGAAACGCTCTCAACAAATAGTCACAGCAACCTCGCCCTCGCACCCATCCCTAGATACACCCCCCCCCCCCCCACACACACACACCAACACAGTAACAAACGCTTCCTTACAACCATAAAAGTCACACGTCCGGCTCGTAGTGGGGGTGGACGGGCGCTGGGATGACCAGCAGGACCAGGACCCTGCTGCTGATCTCTCCTAGCTGGCAGGGCCATAAGATGAGCTGGCTCCCTCTGGCCACAGTCAGTAATTGATTCCTGGACCAGGCAACCTGCCCAGGATTATTGGCTTAGTGAAAAATCAGCATGGTCCCCCGCATCCCACTCCCCTCCTGTTGAAAGGGTTGTTTCTGTGTCCAGCACTAGAACACTCTCCCTCTCTACTCTTCATTCAGCTGAGCCCCTCGGTGCCAACACCGGGACACTGTGGCACAAGGGCAGCCGCTGGTGTACCCTTGACATGATTCTTCACCTGAACTGCAACCGGATCCAGCTGTATAAACGGGTGAACTGTAAAACTGTAAACTAGGCAGGTCACTCTGGATAAGCGTCTCTGCTAAACAAAGTTTTGATAAAAAACAGGCTAGTCGAACCACTGTCTGTTTTGCTCATCGAGGCCCCCGGGTGCTAATCTTAGGCTTTAGCAATCTAAGTCTGTCCAATTAAGTCCTGTCCATCCGACCCTGTGTCTTTGTAACCATACCTCTCCCTCTCAAACCATACATCTGACACACAAGTACAGAGATCAATAGGTGGCTCGGTATGAGTAATGAGCTGACATGGACAGAACAGTATTCCGGCATAAGTCAATTTGTCATCAAAACACTGTGATGTGAAATTACAGAGAGCAGAGGAGCATTATGGTGATTTGAGTGATTAAATTTCAGCACATTCCAACACTTCACAATCAGCAGAAGCACGAGAACAAGTGAGCAAGCCTGTAAGGGTGACTACGACTCAACCACACACAAACGGATGAACACGCTTCCCCTTTGGAAGCGCTTGGAAGCAGGAGCAAACGGAAAACTGAAACAACAGAACTTACATGGTCCACTGCAGCTTCTCCTTCTTGATGGAGTTGTACAGTGCCTATAGGGTCAGAGAACAAACAGTCAGTCCTGTGTGTGTGTGCGTGTGGCGAGCGGCAAAACACTTCAAGAACATTTCCTTAGCTGACCGAACCTACAGCAAGAACACTGTGTAGCATTTCGAAAGAGTGTCATTGATTAACAAGCTGGGAGATACAGCTTCTTAGTTTGACTTGCAACTGAATGTGTTGTGACAGCCGTTTATACATGTCTATTCAAATCAACCCCTCAGGGACAATGTGACGTTCCAGTTGAATACCATATTTGTAGCCCATTTAACAATCGCTCGCAGTGAAAAAGGAAAGGACAAGCATTAAAATGGCACCCACTTGATATCAACAGCCTACTGCCTGTCCAGTCCTCTCTTAGCCCTCGGTTTCTGTCACTTCGATGTGATTGATTGGCAGCCTCAGCATTCTAAAGCTGACCTCACTGAAACCAGGCCATGTCACTACCAGAGACCTTATCGCATAACTCTGAAGCCAAAGGCCCCGTCCCTCCCCCAATAAGCAGCAGTTCAGTAAACTGACAGATTTTCACCAGCTGGGACTTGGAACCACAGCCGAGTTCTTTAACAGGCAAAACTGATTTCCCGGTGTCTTTACATGCCGCACGGAGTATCTGTCTCCTCCGTCTCACCCACAGGCCTTTCAGATCAAACATCACGAAAGCCGTGATAGGATCACCTGACCCTAAGTCTATCCGGTGTCACTGGAAAGTGAAGTCAAAACCCCACATAAAAGGGTACGAGGCTACTTCACGCACCCGTAAAGGCAGGACATAGACGTTTATGACTACATTAGTGTCATACTCATTGATCACAGCCACTCCTTGATCTTTTACCAACTTGAACCATAACAATATTACAGAAAATTGTTTTCAAAATGAATACGTTTTTCCCCAATTCTCCTAATTCTATCATTTTTTTCTTTCTGTAATAACATGCTGAAAATGGCAAAATAAGAGAAAACAGAAGAAAAAAAAGATCATTCATAAAAAAAGACACAATCAAAAAAATCTCTTTGTTACATTCAATTCAAGGTCTCTATGACAACCCAAACCAGCTTGGTGATCATGTGACACGCACCAGACAGAGCGGAGGTGTTACAGAACCTCTAAGGGAGATTGCATAGCAGTATGTGTCAGGACCTCCCACCGGGAAAGGGCTCAGGAGTGCCCAGTGAGGGATGCAGCCTCGTACCTTTTCCTTGCGTGCCTGCGGGTGATCCTGGGCGTCCTGCGCCTTACCCAGTAAGTCAGGGAACACCAGGGGCTTGAGGGAGCGAGAGCGAGGGGTACGTGGGTAACGGAAGGGGTCCATCACCCGAAAGTCGCGTCCGTAGCGCACAGAGCACAGCGTGCGGGACCGCAGGCGTCCCGCAGAGTGCAAGCTGTTTACCCCGATCATGGCTGCGGGGGCAGGTCGGGCCTGCTCTTGGGACAGCAGATGGGCCAAATCTCTCAGCGCGCCGGCCCAGAGATACGAGACCAAAAGTCCTTTCTGCGTGACCCTCCTCTCTCCCAATCTGTCCACCGGATCAGTTAAAAAAAAAAAAAAAGTTCTTCTCTGGGGAGTAAAGCAAAAAAAAAACGATGCAGAGAAGGCGCCGGAAGGACTGTGGCGAAGACGGTGACGCGGTGGCTAGTGGCAGTCGCTGCTTAGTTCCACAGAAAGTCGAGGGAGGTCTTGATAAATGTAGTGGAGGGGGGGCAGGTTACCTGTGTAACTTGCTGTCTCTCTTTGCGTCAGCAGCGTCGCAGGACCCTTGAGAAAGTCCTTCTGAACGTGGCAGGAAGGCCGCTGGGATGCCAGCACCTGAATAATGGGCCGCCGTGTATCTATAATACATGTAAATCAGCTCTATGTGATTGAAGAGCCTTCAGCACTTTCCCCAATCAAGCCTTTGGTTTGTGTTCCAGAGCAGGAGTAGGAGGAGACCTTTTAAAAGAGAGTCAACATAACATCCGCTAAGTGGCTCGGCTAAAACCAGCCTGTGATGTCACATGTAATTACTTCCAACTGGATAATTTTCCCAGTCTCCAACAGTTGCCCTGTGTCTTCTGGCCGGTCGTTTTTTCGGTCCGGGTATATGTTTCCACCACTCTTAGTTGGGCTGGTTGTAGTCCGGTGGGAACCTGTCACTTGCTTCCTCTCTTCCACCTGTTTCTGTTCCCCCAGTCGCTCTCCCTCAGCGGAGCCCCAGCGGGCCACCACAAGATGTGAGGATCGCCACAGGCAAGCGCTCGCCCTCCTAAATGCCAAGTCTACCACCGCGAAGAAACCCGCGACACCGATTAATCTAGAATCACAGGTGTAAAGAGACGGCACACTCGTGCAAACACACAGACGCGCGGACACACGCGTGTGCGCACGCACTGTAAACAGGAGCGGCACCCTTCCTCTCACTCACAAGTAGTGATTTCTTAACCCCTCTCAATGTTGCGTCACGTCTTCCGGCGGGGAGGAAAAAAACGAATTCAATCAAAGGGACGTCGGAAAAATTCAGGAGGAAAAAGCAGGTGAACGTTGAAGGGAATGCCGGAGCAGACAAATGTGAGCAGTAACCCCAGCAACCGGGGACCAGAGTGCATCCTGTTGCTTCATGTTCCTGGCGGACGCTCGCCGTAGCCAAATGCAGATCCTGGCAGGTTCTGTCTCCCTCCCTGTGCCTCAGCTGCCTTCAAACTTGTCCCTGTTTGTGACACCCACGGGTTTTCGCACCAAATGCGTCAGTTTTTCCTCTCCGTATAAATGCCTCCCTACGCGCTCCAAAGTACAGCGGAAGACCTCCAGCTCCTGGTCTCTTTATCCTTGATACCTTTTCTCGTCCTCCTTTCTTTTGTTTTCTTGCTGCGGATGAAAACGGCCCGAATCGCAGTGAAAAAGAGATCTCTCTGTCTCTCTCTGTCTCTCTCTCTCTCTCTCTCTCTCTCTATCTCTCCATGCATTTCCCTTGCCCCCCCCCCACCCCTCTCTGTCCCTGAACAGCCAATCAAAGCCTCCCCTTTCTCCCTGGTCCCTCCCCCCTTTCAGATGCCAATTATCATTCCTCGCTTGCCTCCGTACCAAGACAGGAGAGATGGGGAGGAGGCGGGAAATGATGGATAAAGCTGCAGGGCAGGGCCGTGTATGGGAAGAAATTTGTTCAATGAAGAAGGTTATCATTAACATAAATAAAAATACAATATTGGACTGAATTTAATATATTATTTTCGCTTTTTTTATTTTAAAATGAGCAAATAATGGAATTGTATTTTATGTTCAGTAATTGTAATATTAGGGATACTTGATAGATGACACCTTTTGAAAAAGTCATGAAATTGAATAAACATAAATTAGGGTGCAAAGTACCACTGAAAAATTTTAATAGCATTAATAGCAACGCATATCAATCAATCATATGATTATAGCTATTGCCTATTGGGGTTTTTAAAGAGGATACAGCTCACTAAAATAATGAATCACAAGCAGGTTGGACATCTGCCTTTCTAACACCCTACTTGATCTGTTCTTGCGTTTGATTTCCAATTCACATTAATTTATATCAGGTGGGTCACATGGGACAGGGAGGAAGTGGGGTGGAGAGACTTGGCAAAGAAAGGGGCAGGTAAACAGAGGCCACGGTGGAGGTCCTTTACTGCACGTGTGCGGAGTGGCCCCCATCTGCTCACAGGGCAAAACCTCACACTGCCCTCACCACCCATCTCAATGTTTTCCTGTCAATCACACAATTAGACCAGCAGGACCCCACCAATCAGACGGATTCCAGGAGTCTGGACTGCCTACTGCGTTTTCTAAACCCCGCAGGTAGGGCATGGACACAGGACTATTGCTGCGTCTTATTCACAAGTGACTGGTGGCCTTTTGCCTGGGTGGTTTTAATTTTATTCATTAATATAGATTTCTGTGCCGTCAGAGTGCAGACACTGCTGACAGCAGAACGATGTCGTTGTACTCGTCGTCGCCCCCCCCCCCCACTCCCTCTCTTTCTCTTTGTCAGTCTCCGTCTCTCCAAGACAGCACTGGGAGCTGGAGACCAGGACTGTGAAATCTTGGCGCTCTGCTGATCTAAGCAGTCAGTTCCGGACCCATCTTAGTCAAAAGTGACCTGGTTCTTTCAGCCTTGTCTCAGTACATGGTCACCCTCCAGTCCCTCACCAGGGAGGGGCAAAGGCTGCAGCTTTTTGGGACGAGAATATAAGACAAAAACATACACATGCACACAGCCAAGCACACTAATACACAGCGGCAGGGGAGGTGAGTGACACATTGTAGTGCCAGTCTGGGTTCTGACTGCAATATTGGAGAATCAGGTGATGATGTACATACATGGGGTTATATCTGAACGCACAGAAACAGGGGTCAGGTGGATCTCAAAATAATGAGCAAACAGGGAAATAAGATGCTAATTTATTCAAAGGTTGTTTTTTTTCCCATAGCCTACATTCTTTATTTAATCTCCAACTTTTCCATATTGTTTGTATTCTCTTTGTATCGTGTATCAAAGACAGCGGTCTTACTGTGTCCATTCAGGCCGAATAACCCCAGTTATTGATACCCCATTCCACCATACTCGGTTAAACGAAACCCAGTGAGATTTCTTGTCCAAATTAACAAGTGCCACGCTTGTCGTCTTGTAGCAATTCCACGCAGTAGAAATTTCACAGAAAAGTTCTGAGAATGACAAGCTGGTAAGGGACTTTCTATGAATTAATATACAGCCCCTAGAGTCTTTAATGTGTACTGTTGCCTTTCTGCATCCTCAGCAGAAAAACATGCCCATTACCACACACACACACACACACACACACACACACGAACGTACAGAACTACGCAGAGAAATACACACACACACTCAGAAACACCAACCACTCACAAACACCGTCTGAAGGTCTGAGTTCATTAACAGCCTCAACTATATCCTATTACCATTACTACATCAAATATTAGTAGAACGCAGAAAGTGATATGACAAGTTCTTAAGTGAAAGCAGAGAATGAATTACCATTGGTGTAATAACTAAAGCACAGGTTGAGCAGACTGTGGTGTCTCAGATTGTGTGCAGACCATTTTCATTTGCATATCCTGCATTATTACGATTCAGAAAACTGACATCATTCACACATTATGTTAATGTACAAACTAGCACTTCTCCACCACCGCCAAATTGGCACTCCCTGCTGGTTCCGCAATCCCCAAGGTTACGGTAAACAAAAGATTCTTGCAGTTTTCATTTAACACAGTGGCTCAAAGCGATATTTCGAACAGTCTGTTTCAGACAAGGCTTATGATGAACCATGAAAACCCCACAGGTTTCCTCTTCACAGTACCTCCACAGAGATAGAGGAACAAACTCTCAGCCACTGATAGACCTGATAGACCCTAACCTCTTCAAACTGCTGGGCTCCATGACTGGCCCTAACCTCTTCAAACTGCTGGGCTCCATGACTGGCCCTAACCTCCCCAAACTGCTGGGCTCCATGACCGGCCCTAACCTCCTCAGTGCTGGGCTCCACGACTGACCCTAACCTCCTCAGTGCTGCTGGGCTCTAGGACTGGCCCTAACCTCCTCAAGGCTGGGCTCCACGACTGGTCCTAACCTCCTCAAACTCCTGGGCTCCATGACTGGCCCTAACCTCCTCAAACTCCTGGGCTCCATGACTGGCCCTTACCTCTTCAATCTGCTGGGCTCCATGACTGGCCCTAACCTCCTCAAACTGCTGGGCTCCATGACTGGCCCTAACCACCTCAAACTCCTGGGCTCCATGACTGGCCCTAACCACCTCAAACTGCTGGGCTCCATTACTGGCCCTAACCTCCTCAAACTGCTGGGCTCCATGACTGGCCCTAGCCTCCTCAAACTGCTGGGCTCCATGACTGGCCCTAACCTCCTCAGTGCTGGACTCCACGACTGGCCCTAACCTCCTCAAACTGCTGGGCTCCACGACTGGCCCTAATCTCCTCAAACTGCTGGGCTCCATGACTGGCCCTAACCTCCTCAGACTCCTGGGCTCCATGACTGACCCTAACCTCTCCAAACTGCTGGGCTCCACGACTGGCCCTAACCTCCTCAAACTCCTGGGCTCCATGACTGACCCTAACCTCTTCAAACTGCTGGGCTCCATGACTGGCCCTAACCTCCTCAAACTGCTGGGCTCCATGACTGGCCCTAACCTCCTCAAACTGCTGGGCTCCATGACTGGCCCTAACCACCTCAAACTCCTGGGCTCCATGACTGGCCCTAACCTCCTCAAACTGCTGGGCTCCATGACTGGCCCTAACCTCCACAGACATCACTCAGCCACCGTAAAAACTTGCCATCTGGCTCGAGGCACTGCAGGAGTCCATAGCACTCAAGCCACAACAGCGATAGCTCTAATTATCATTCCACTCTTCAGCGAATCCCAGCAGAAATACCACAATGCACTTGTAGCCACCCGCAAAATCTCCTTCAGATCCCCTTGAACTGTATAAGCGACAAAACAAGAAAAAGTGCTGTGAGGGACAAAAGGAGTAGGAGGAGAAATGCGAGGGATGTGAGGAGGAGAGAGGGAAGAGGGAGGGAGAGGTGACGGAGAAGTCAGTATCTGAAATCCAGTTGTGACGCTCTGTGAATCTCAAACAGAGAGGAAAGAAAGATGGAGAGAGTGAGGAAGGCGACAGGAGTGGAGTGGGAGGATGGCGGAAGAGATTTCCAGAAGGGCACGGTGCTAGGAAGTGAATTTCCTTAAACGTCGGGGGAGGTGGGGGTTGTCGTTTCTCAGTGAACCCAGGCTGCAGCTGAAAGACAGGCCAAAAGGCATCCAGTGGGATGGTGAGAAGTAAACAGGAGGGATTTCAGAGGCCGAGAGAGAAAAGAGCGAACGAGGGGGAAATGAAGGAGAGAGAGAGAGAGAGAGAGAGAGAGAGAGAGAGAGAGAGAGAGAGAGAGAGAGAGAGAGAGAGAGAAATGATTTGAAAATTCTGGACAAACATATAACAAAGTGATATATACTTTTTAAAGAAAGCACAATAAAAAAAAAC
>JAOYSI010011120.1:0-10017 GCA_025775065.1 Hiodon alosoides | reverse complement strand
ATATGTGTGTGTGTGTGTGTGTGTGTGTGGTGTGTGTGTGGTGTGTGTGTGGTGTGTGTGTTCACACACAACATTCATGATTGTTTAGTTAATAATCTTCAATCTTGTCCAAATTAAGGAGTTTAAAGGATTCCTGCTGGTAAGTGTAGGTGCTGTGGGCTTAGATCAGTCAAATTTTTAAGTTATTTTAAATGATCACTTATTTTGTTAGTCTCACATTGGTGAACAATCTTTCAGTAAATTGACTTCAGTCAATTTTTAAATCAAATTTACACAGTTATGCAAAGGCATCTGCACAAAAAATTGCAATGTTTCAACATACAAAAACATTCCCAGGCATATTAAATGGTGTCAAAGTACCTTTTATTTATACAATTGTTATTTGTTCACCAATTTACTGATTCACTGCATTGAATGAGTGTGTATTCATTAGTATTAATTCTGGTAAGTGGGCAAGGTAAAAAACCCTATAAGATGGTTCACAAGTGAGCTCGAGTGCTTATCAGATTCTGGACAAGATAGAGTGGTTAGGCGCAAATAGGCATGCAGAAGACACTTCTGCTCTCCACATCTTCTCTGGGGCTTCTGGCTTTCACCAGGCAAGGGCTGAATGAGGAATGCAGTGCTGCTGTGGGATTTAATTAGTTGCTGCAGCTGTCTGGGCAGGCTGTGGCATGGAGACAAAGCTTGACTCCAATTCATGGAGACAAAGAGGATGACAAGGAAGATGGTGACATGAACGAAGATGACATCTTCTCCAAGTATAAGTGAGTCCTCAAACAGTGATGTTGGCATCCAAAGACGGAAGAAGCCACATTGCACACGGTCACCTCCGACTGTGGCTGTGCCTGGGCAAGCTCATATGAGAGGTAAGAATGGCATTACTTGAACCCCCTGCCCCATCAACAACTGGCTGTCATGAAAAGTAATTATTGGTAAAAGAATTGGGACAGTTTTTTTTTAAATATGCTCTGAACAAAAGATGAGGCAAAAGTACAGATCTTCATTTCTAGATTCTGAAAATACTAGGGATGGGACGATATATAAAAATTCAATATGTAACAATAAAAAAAATGTGACAATATGTATCGTGGGTCAGAAAAATTAATGGTGATATTCGCTCCATTTTAGTCTGCTGTAGTAATCACAAGCTCTCCATCCAAATTATATTATATTATATTATATTATATTATATTATCCACAATGACTCAAGCCTTCAATATCAATGGTGTGGATCGAGGAAGCATCAAGATGACGACTCCAATTTCAGAGCTCAAGAATGAGGACCCTGAAACCTTTGCGAGCCTGAAGTTTGATCCTACAACTGAGACCCTGCTGTCCTTAGCTAAGAAATGTGGAACCCACATTACCCCTGAGAAAAAGACTATAATAGAGGACGTGAAATCCAGAGGCCAACTCCTGCTCTTTTTGATTAAGTATTAAAATGCTAGTTAGCTACTTTGTTCAGTTAAAATTATATATTCAGTAAAAGTTATGTTGTACAGGAAATATTGAAAATGCGAGTTTAGCTACTAAAGAGCAAGTTCATATTGACCTGTGTAGTTTTTTGTTTTCGCTTTGTAATCCTTTAGCTCTGTCAGCTGAAAATGATTTTTTAAATCTTTTAATAGACATGTTTGAAAATCTCCTTAATAGACATGTTTTGAAAAGTGGTCCATTAATAAAGGAGATATTTCTACTTGTGCTGACTTTGTTCTTCTACCACTGAATGTGAATAGAACTTGTGCATCTTAATGGACCTAACATTTTTTCAAGGTGTTACCCGTCAATTAAGAATAGGGTCTGTTAAGTGTGAAGAGGAGGCAACTTTAGAATAGGGAACCTGCATGTGTCAAACTACTACTGAATTAGTTACGTGCAATACCTCACTTTTGAAAGGGGGAACATATTCAGAAAAGACTTCATTTAGAGGTATTAGGACACTACTGACACTTGTATTTTTGTGTTTTGTTACAGAAGAATAGACCATATTTATTCAGTGTTATTAAGGGAGAATGACTATTCTGGTGGTACTACCACTTTACAAGGCCCATACTCAGCAAAGCATATTAAGTTCGTAATTCATTTACAACAACTTATTTACTTACTATCAATAAGTAGTAATTAAGAGGTTATTGAGGGAAAACTCTTAGCTAATGGCCTTGTAGTTGTAGAATATGGTCATGCAGAACAATGCATTAATAAGTGCTTCTTAATGAATAATAAAGAGCCAATATGCTACTAATATGCATGCTAATAATGGTGAATATGTGTACCTTAATATAAAGTGTTATCACTTTTCTTATAACCGCACGGCTCATTTTGGATTATTACATACCTTATCTTCAAACTAGCTTCTGCTCAGCTTTACAATCCCCAGTGCATGATAAGAAACAAAACAGACACAGGTTAGACACAGGTCTGTTAAACAGCTCCATAACTGCATGGGTAAATGGCTGGGAACTATAAAATAATGAATATGGCTAATTATTTTGATGCTCCGGAAGATTCCAGTCACTTCCCACCTACTTCATTTTTTTGCAAGATAGAAAAGAATAGGTATTTAATACAGAAGTACTGTCCGGTCACCACTTGTGCCGGCTAGTTAGACAGTGCTTTTACTTACTTTTTGCTTTGTGCTGTAAAAAAAGGTTGTAACGGTTTTTTTTTGTTTTTTTTTATATTGTCATAGGAATTCTGTTTATAGATACAGTTTAATATGTTTAATTAGTGCATTTTTAGTTCAATTTGGTTCCATATATTTGTTGCCAGATATCTGCAATACCCTGCAACTGTGTGGTGATTTGTTGTGATTGAGGATTATTTGATGTTAATTGGCAATTGACTTGGTTTTGGTCATTTCTCTGTCCCCGCCATTTAAGAGGTTTCTGTTGTGCTTAGAGTTTCGTCGGGTTATTGTCGTTACAAAACGGGAAGACTTAGTAGTATCGTGCATCCTCAATAACATCAGGAGGATCTGGATCCATTCCTGACTGAGCAAATTCACAGCATTTTGATATCCCGACTGTACTACTGCAATTCACTCCTGGCTGACCTCCCAGCCTCCTCGACTAGACCTCTCTCCTTTAAAAACACTGCTGCTTCAACTAAAATAAGTTTGCCCATGCTACCCCCCTCCTTATCAAACTCCAACTGGCTCCCTTTGGCTGCTCGGATCCACCACAATGGATAAGAGCAATTAATAGCAATTAATAAGCACTACTGAAGACTGGTCTTCCTTTCAATCTATAGGTAGATATCCTTAATTAAGAAAGATTCAATTCACATACTTTTCAAATTCCATTTGAATCAGGTTGTGGAACTTCCAATTAACTTTCAGCCCATCCATTGAAAACTGTGGTAAATTCCGGTTCAGTCTTGTTAACTTGTGGAAAACCGGAGTGAATGTTTTCCAGGATCAGTATACCTTCCCTAAATCCTAACCCAAACACAACCGTAACTATTGTGGTAAATTGTAATGACAGGCCACAGATCAGTGTCCAGGGGGATCTTCTCTTTTACTCAGTAGATGCACATCCTCCTTGTGCGTCAGCAGTTCCACTCTTGGCCAATCAGGGCAATGGCTAAGCATAGGTAAACATGGGTCATATTCTGAGGACAATTGAGGAGGGGGAAAGATCGCCCGGACCACCGAATCCCGGTCCCTACTGTGTTGTGCCAATGGAAAAGTCAGGATTAGGCGTAAGCAGAGTCCAGTGAATCCGTGAGTCCATAAGTCTGTTCACCAGCACATGTATACTCTCCAAAATTCTGGACCACAGTCTCCCTTTCCCCTACCCACCGCCTCCTTGAAGACCTCTCTGACTTGAAATAATTTGCTTCCCTCCACAAAATAATTATTGTTCCCATGACCATGGTTAATAAATTGAAATACTTGACTTGATTAGACAGAAATAAAGTATTTCACTGACTGTAAGAATGTTATGGTTGAATACGAACCTCACAGTATCCCCTCACATAATTTTGAGTGCATTAATCATTTCCTTAATCAGTTCCTTTCTATAACCTAAATTCATACACTCTTTACTCTTTAGTATTCATTGTAGGCCACATACTAAACTCTTGGATCACCTTTACTCCATTTATCTTCAAACACCATTCTGATTATTCACTCTCCCTTCTTTCCTCCATAACACCACCCTGCATGTGTATGTTCGTGTATCATTCTCTGTATTTATATTTTGACGTATAGCCCATGGATTGTTTAATTTAAAAAAAATAGATTTTAAAAAGGTGACTCATAATTTCTCAATCAGCTAAATTTACAAAGAAGCAATATTCAGTGATACAGAATACAGCATGAACTAAAACATTTTTAATATACAATTCACAATCCTGTAATGGCCAAAGAAGAAAATCTATATTTTCTCTGGTATGCTGTCAAAAAACCAAGCTATTCAGAGGTTACAGCTGACACAAACTCCCCACTGTCTCTAACTTCCTTTGCATTTCAGAGCAGTCTCGGCAAATAAATTAAGAAAATTTGGAACAAACATCCCAACTCAAAAACTGATTACCATAGTTTTTAGGGGCAGCTCCTTGTGATGAGAGACTGTGTGTGTGGCCATTAGCTTCTCCGTTTGCCTTTCCTTTAACTCCAAACACAAGCTCTAACATCATTTCCACAGGGAAGTGGTTCATTCGCCTGAACTGGGAAGAGCCAGGGCCTTAAGCTCTCCTGCCGCCTCGGTGCCCCATCCTCCAATTTAGCTGCCTGTGCCACTTTTTGTTGTTCTTTATATTTGGGGTGCCATCTGCTGTACTGGTTGACTACAGAGGAATCTTGTTTTTGTAGCACCAGAAAAGGGATCTTTTTAGAACTGAGGGCCAAAAAGGAAAGCACTCAAAGATAAAGAAAGTCAGAGAATTTAACCATTTTAAATTCGTCTTAACCCAACATGCTTTCTAAAATTTTAAATACAAAAATACATTTTGCTCTGTGCCCTCCATATAATTCATATATGGTCTTCATTTCTTTAGACAGCTTTCTCAGTTGCCACTGCAAACAACAAGCTGTGATCACGTATATGTTACACTTAAAAACAAATATTCAGGAAGCCAAGTGTACGTGGTTTTTCACAGGACAGTAGTCCCTGGACTTTGTTTCCCTTTTTTTTGGTGCTCTGTGGCCTTATAACGGAAAAATAGCAACTTTTGTCCGTGCACAGGCTTGTGTCACGTAAGTCACGTAAGTTCACCACCTAAGACTGTTGGGTGTCGAGCGTCTAAACTCTGCCACATCGTCAGGACTGCCTGGGGAGAGATGGATACAGAAAGAAGAACAATTAAGCTGCATGCGAGTCTGCTCATCTCTTGTCCAGTGGCTCCACCCCTTGGGACTCGCAATGCTGCTTTTCATCTTCTGATTACTAACAACTGGCCAACGAATTGATTTGAACCAGCTGTGTTGTGGGGGCAATCTGGAGAGGGCGGTGTCCTTAGTGCAGCAGCACGGGCGGGTGCCTCTTCGGGCGCCACTGCCCGCAGTGCTGTACCCAACATGCTTGTCTGTTTGCACAGTTATTCTCTGTTTTCTGATTGGAGAATCTTTGTTGGCCTTTCACATCTCCAAATGCTTTTTATTAGCATTTAAAACAAACTGGCTGAAACTGATTTTGTGGCATCCTTTCAGATTAAAAATGTTACTGGGGCCACCGCTTTTTGTGGGATTCAGATGTGCAAAGCTTACCCCCTGAAAGACTCTGTAATTACAGTCAAAGGTGGTTCTATCAAGTATTGACTCAGGGAGATTTTTTCCCTTGCAATTAATATTTGTTTCACAATACAAAATATGTTGTACCTTCAAAGTGTTAATTTGAAGATCTATTTTGTCTTTTATTCCAGTAGAGATTAACAACTAGCAGAGAAAGTAGGTCGCACCATTTAATTTAGGGAAATTTACAGAAATAGATGAGAAAGGTAAGTCCAACTTTCATCTAGATGCCATTTCAATAGAAAGTAATGCCGCAAATGAAGAAAGTTAACCAATCTGTATGCAATGCCTCTTACTGAGGTTTTGGATCTTTTTATCTGCTTTCACAAGAAACACTTCAGTTTCAAATGAAGCATCGCCACATTTAATCACCAGTTTCCATGAATTTAACAACGTGACAGCAAGATTTATTTATTTTTGACTTTTTAACTTCTAAATTAGAATCAATTAGCAGCTATGAAGATGCTCACTTAATGGTCGTACCTATTATTGCCAAACAATCCAGTCAAATTGAAAGTGTAATCACACTTCCCTTATGAGGGTTAAACAAGAGCTTTTTATAGGATATTTCCTTAATAGTCCTCTGTGCTTTTAAAAAGGCTTTACTTTACTTTTTTTTCTTTAATTGAGTAGCATTCTATGTTTCTTTATTCATTTCTAAAAATAACATAAATGGCTGGCAGGGAGTTTAAATATTTGTCATTGAGTTGCAGGGCATTCACTTTGATTGGAAATTATTTAGACATTTGCATTAGACATCACAAATGTATTACAAATGTAATACATAGTAGTCTTAAAGTCTCTCTCTTCTCTTTCTTTCTACAAAACTAATTGGCGTGATAGACCTCACACCCCAGAATTTGGTTGTGTTTTTTTTTTTTTGTGTTAGGCCTAACATGTTAAAGCAAAGCGCATGATAGGTGTAGAGGGCATACAAGTGAAATTTACAATAATAATTGGCAATTCCAAATAGATTATTTTTAATCAAAATGTTTTCCATAGAACTATTGTGACAAACTTTTGTTTTGGGTTTGTTTGCGCTTATTTTCCAAAACAATTTAACAATCTTATTCTTGCAGAAGAGGTTTCCTGCAATTTAAAGGGTTTCCCTCGATTACCTTAAGATGGCTCATCAGAGTTCACTCTTTATATTTATTATTATTTGAATGTGAACGTCTCTGGAAGTGAAGATCTGTTCCATAAAAATGCAGAAACTTGTGTTACATGGTCATCCGTTCAGGGTCAGAGGACATTGCATTAATGCTTCATACATCAGCGCTCACTATTAACCACCATTAATACAGAATTGCATAAGAAGTAGACAGCGTGGTTCTAATTACCTTGTGGCTAGCAGCCGGGAAGCACACCGTCACACCCCATAAAGGACCTTGTTGCCCACCTGAAATTATTCACTGATGGTAATCACACTCAGGTGCCAGCATTCAGTGATTCTTTTAAAAAAAAGTAGAGCTGGCTCTACCTAGGGGAGGTTAAACTGGTTTGGGTTTTTGTTATTTACATGTTTGAAATGATTGAGTAGTTGCTAAGTTAAATATTGAGAATAATTGCTTTTGTATGTATACCCTTTTGTTTCATTATGCTGGATTTATGACCTTGGGGTTAAAAATTTGGAATAAAAGGTGTGACCAAAAAGCCTGTCTGCCTGTCTCTGCCCACCCCCGGATTGGGCACGCCCAGGCGTGCTACACATCACCTATTTGATTTTGAACTGGGTGCATGCTGGCTGTGCTTGCCATGTTTAGTGTATGCCACTTAAAGGGTGTGGCACATAATGGCTGTGATCAACACCATACAACTTAGCACATAATCAATACTGAGATTCTGAAAAAGTTTCTTGGTAGACATAAAATATCATTTAAATTACTTTTTTTTTTTTTTAAACTCCTAATCCAAAAATTATCTCATTGAGGGTCATGAAATCTAAATGATTGCAAATGAATAACATATAAAGGAGGTAGACCAAATGACCAACACCAAAAAAGTTATTAATATTTGTTTACTAACAAAGTGGGAAATCTACAGAAATGCATCAGTCTGTCTTGGATTGCTGTTGTACAAGTTTTTTAACTATTTAAATTTCTTAGCTGTAATTCTACTATGCAGAGTAATAAACTGACTCAATAACTCAGGCGAGATGGCTGCCCAAATCATTGCAATGTTTTACAGAGGACACTAGGTTGGAGGCTTCCTTTAGGTTACTCCAAATATCAACCAATCCAGATGTAGGGAAAAAAGGGTATAGTTGAAAACAAGTCATCAAACTATATTACATCACCACTACTTTTTAAAATTTGTTTTGTGTTATTTTTAAAACTTACTGAGTCCTCATCCATTCCTTCTGGTGAAATTTTGGTATTTGGTAAAAAAAAAAAGAATAATCAAACTGCCTAGAAAATAATTTAATATTTTCCTGCTCAGATCTACTGAGCCAAGTAAATTAAGTAACCATATCGATAATACTAGCTTGTTCAGTAGCTCAACGACAGCAAATATAATTACCTTTAATGGTAACGAAACTTAATCATGTTTGTTATCTTGCTTCTAAAGGAAACATACAGTTCCTTACCATGACAAATTCACCATTCATCCTGTCCTATGCAAAAATACCATTTAGGGGTGCTTGGCCTAATTGTTTGTGTTTGTCATTTATTAACTTAATTTGGACAACACAATAAAAAAAATCAAGGACACGTAACTGCAACACTTTTAAAGCAGTTTTTTTTTTTTCATGATATACTTGTATCAGTGTCTATGTAGAAAACACACAATATAAATCCATAATAATACACAACCCTACATTATATTAAAATGGCTAAATGTTTAAATACAACAATTTGTGGTTTTCATTTCCGCATGCTGGGGATGTATATCTAATTATTTTTCCAGTGTGAGTAAATTACACACATCCATGACCGAGAATGAGATGAATTAATTATTCATTCCATTCAGAGGAAGCTAATTCACACAGTCCCAAAAATAAAACAAAACACACAAAACAACGATAACTGTAAAATATATGGTAAGCCAAAATGTAATTTACCGATCGTCAGTTTGCCTTCACTTTTTGTTTTCAGTCAACTTCTAGCTCTTGTCAATCAATTATTCACTTAACATTCCACAGACCCATGTGCACTGGTCTGATCACCTCTGTTCCCATTGGCCCTGCACCTCCCCATTTGGTTTTCTGTTTTTCATATAAACCCTGCACTTCACAGTTGGTGTGTTATTTTTTTATTCTGGGTTTTTTGGTCCCACCCCACACTGGTTTTTAACATAGTGAATAAAGATTGTGTTTATTTGGAGCTGTGCTTGGGTTCATCCTTGATCAGGTGCACCCACACCCCGTGACACAGATTAATTTCAATATATCTTAAAATGTATTTATTGATTTCAAATTTCAGATATCTGAAATGCATTTCTGTAATTAAATTAAATTCTGTTATAAATAAGATTTCTTAAATTTAATTTGAAGCATCTCAAAATAACCCTTATTTCAGAATATCTCGAATTGTTTTCGAAATATCTCAACTTCTAAATGTGCTTTAATAAATTACTTGTTCATTGTATTTTGCATGTGCCCATAAAAGTCAATATCTCCAAATAAGCGTGAGATCTGCAGGCAAATATTGTAAATATTTTATAATTACAAATTCTTAATAGTGAAGACGACTTAAGCGTGTGTTATGATTGTTTTTGAACAAAGTGCACGTGAACAATAGGGTACTCCGGGCAAATGCACGATGGGTCCATTCCGAGAAATTTGTTTCGTAGCCAAGGGATGCCCCTACAGTTCATCTGGAAATTTATTAAATCACACATGAAAAAGGACAAATGTTAGGACAATAATGTTGCGAAATATGCAAAATGCACAGACTTATTTAGGTCCGCTGGCAACATTTCAGTTTCTAGGGCAGAAGCTAGCATCGAGGCAGTCAGGCGTTGAAACAAAACGGGCAAGTTAGCCATTTAATAAAACAATGTTTTACAATGCGACTTTATAACTTACCATTTGTACAAACAAACGACGTTCGGTGACTCCGTTTAGCTAGTCTTAGAATGACGTGCCCTTTAACTGAATTGAAAAAAATATAAGCTTTTTTTTTTACTTTCTTTCTTTCTTATACTTTTAGCATGTTCAGCCCGTCACACAAGTTACAAGAACATCACGGTGCTCTAATGCTAACTAATATACTGTAACGGGGATGGCAGGCAGCGCTTCCCCCGCCAATGGGCTTTAGCCATCCCCGTGGGGGCTGCTGGGA
>JAOYSI010011119.1:0-10017 GCA_025775065.1 Hiodon alosoides | reverse complement strand
CCCCCCCCCCCCCCCCCCCCCCCCCCCCCCCCCCCCCCCCCCCCCCCCCCCCCCCCCCCCCCCCCCCCCCGCATGCATAGGGGACTTCAGCACCATTCTAAAGTTATTTTCTGATCCTGAGAGCGACGTTTCTCCGCGTACAGAATGCCTGATTGTCACTCCTGAACCAATAAATTCTGGGTCCTGCTTAAGTCTGAACCGAGGACGTGCGGTCTCAGCAAACTGCTGCCGTGCCCGTACACACCAATTCCTACGCAAGAGGAGTTCAGTGCAAGTCAGGTGTTCTGGTGTACAGGCCAGAGGGCATGCATTTTACTGCCGTTTATGTGTGCGGTGAGCGGCCACTGCACTGACAGAGCAACTGGGCTAACGTAAATTAACATTTAAGAGTGATAAGATTTACATAGGAGCATGTGAAGCCTATCTCCAGATTGTCGTTTCTAGTGACATCAATGAGGCAGTGTTTTAAGAGGGGTCAAACTTCTACCTATCCAACACGTTTTGGAGCATATTACAACACCAGATTGTAATCTGCACCGAACTCACTGTTGTTTAAAACATGCATAGTTTAACAACGGTGCTAAATTAGAGCACTAGCAGTCTTTTTACACCATTTACCGGTGTGAACCACAAGGTGTGAACCACACTCACTCTGCCTGAACTTCTCTAAGGCCATCTAAGAAACCCATTAAATAAAATTTCACATGACAACTGTAAACTATAAATGTGATTTTATTGAAATTCATTTGGCTCATAATTTTCCAATTTCCACACATTAAAATACCATAGAACTTTCAGTAAAAAATATTTTTTTTCAGTCTTTTTTGCAGTCTCGAGGTTAAACATTTTCAGTCTTTACATTCACCCGTCTTACACGCTTTGGTTTATAAGCTTTTAAAAAAAATTTTTTTTAAAAATATAACACGTATAGTTAAAGATCTGATTTTTTTTCTTTTCTTTGGCGTACGCAATCAAATTAATTTCCAGGTTACTTTATGGTTTGACAGGGCACTTTGGCGTAAGGGTTTGTCAACGTTAAAACAGGCAGGTGCTGTAAACGGTGACTTTGTGACTGATCTCCTGCAGGAGGTCTCGAACCGCCTTCTCCAGGTGCACCAGCTGGCTGGCCTTCTCCTCCAACGTCTTCTGGTTGTCGTCGTAGGACTTCTCTAAATCTGCAGTCAAAGCGCATCATAAGTCTACCAGCACAACAGCAGCCTGTTGCTGTGAGAGATGACGGACATAGTACAACGTCTTTGATTCTGAGAGGTATACAACATCAGAGAGAGAGAGAGAGAGAGAGAGGTGTGGGACACAACAGCAGTCTGTTGCTGTGAGAGATGACGGACATAGTACAACGTCTTTGATTCTGAGAGGTACACAACATCAGAGAGAGAGAGGTGTGGGACACAGCAGTAGCGGCAGCTGGATAGCGTTAGCGGCGGAGCGTTAGCGGCACCTTTCAGGAGCTGCAGTTTGTCGCTGGTTTGCGCCAGCAGCTCCTTGGCCTCCTGCTGGAGCTGCTCCGCCCTCTTCCTGGCAGTTACTACACCCTCGGCCTTCTGTTCGATCAGGTTCTCCACAGAATCGTACTTCTCCTTCAGCTCCGAGTCCAGGGCCTGTTCGATTTAAGGAGCTACGGATTACCAGTCATCATACACGCCACAGCTAGAGGGCACATTTGCAGCGCTAATGAACCACATAAGAAATACAAGTCAATGAAAGCTCATCATCGGTGTACTGTAATTTAGATTTAATGTGATTAGTAGCGATTTTGCGGCATCTCACGAGCCCCACACACACACACACACACACACACACACCTTTTTGATTTCTTCAGCTTCCAGATTGATTTTCTCCGTGGATTTCTCGGTCTCCTCAGCGCTGAGAGTGTTGTTTTCCACCGTTTGTTTCATCAGCGTCATGTCCCTTTCCAGCTGCAGCAGCCTCTGGGTGGCGTTGTTCAGCCTAAACTCCGAGTCGGCCGTTTCAGACTCCACCTAGGGGTGCCGAAATTCAAGGGGTGACGTCAAAGCCCCCCTTGCTACCTGAGTATTCAAACTCAGATACGTCAAACACTTCCTCAGAGATCACAGAGCTGTGCTGCCTCTATAATAACTGTGGCTTTGTCACGCTTTATAATCTTAGCAGAGTAAACGGAAGGACTCTCCCCTTTATGGGCCCACGGGGGGGGGGGGGACGACTCACAGAGGTCAGCAGGTCCTGGGTACCCTTGATGTCACTGGTGGCCTGTTTAATGGCCTCAGCCGCGGCGCTCTGAGCACGCTCAGCCTCTTTGAGGGCCGCTGTCACCATTTCCGCCGTGTCTTTCAGGTCTGTCGCCTCTTTGCTGTAAAACAAGGTGTGTTAGCCGGGGGAAGAGCCAGGTGGAAATACTTACTTTACAGCGTTACATTCCCTGCCTAGCCAGCTCACGGCTCCCCTTCGCCCCGGAGGGTCCCCCCTTCGCCCCGGTCCTCACCTGGCCTTGCGGGCCTGGTCCAGCAGAGTCTCGGCCCGCTGGATGTCTGCGGCACTCTGGTCCAGGATCTCCTCCACTGCCGTCAGGCTGCCCACGCGCTCCCGAATGTCGTCCGTCAGGTTCTGCAGCTGGGCCGGGGTCGTGGGCATCTGCATCGCGAGGACCTCGTTGGCCACAGCTTCAACGCTCTCCAAGTCCGCACCATCCTCTGCCGTTACCGGGGACAGGAGAGACCATGAGACTGAGCAAATTCCAAGGGTGGATCAGCGCTTTTTAAGAAGAGCACAACTTAAAAACACCAACTTCTAGGCCTAGGTACTTTTGTCACCAGTTCTCTCTCACAGTAGCGGACAGAGCGTACATACGTGTGAGGAAGTCTCTGATCTGCTCAGTTCTCTCTCACAGTAGAGGATCAGCAGCGGACAGAGCGTACATACGTGTGAGGAAGTCTCTGATCTGCTTGATCAAGCTGCGTAGCTCCTCGTTGCTCTGGTCCACACGCTGCTTGGTCTTGTTGCTTTTAAGCAGGACGTCCTGAGCATTCAGCTTGGCCTCATCAGCCTTCACCTTAGCCTCGGTCACCTGGAGGGCAGCAATGTGTCAGCCACAGTCTTCCTCACCTCCCGAAAGCTAGAAGCTCTGCTCTCCTGCGTGTTCCTGCGAAGCGGTCAGCTTGGAGGGAAACCGCCGAGAGAGGATAAGAGACACCGATGCCTACCAGCTTGGATAGCTTGTCCACTTCCTCCAGGGCGCTGTGGATCTCCTCGTCAAAGTCCTTGGCTTTCTGCCAGGCGCCGTGAGCGAGGGTGACCAGGCCGTCGCACCCCTCGCCGCCACACTTCTTTGTGCCGTCCTCGAGCTGGCAGCTCAGACCCCCGCACGGGGAGTCGGCGCAGGTCTGCGATCCCGCTGGGTGACCACACGTCTGCAGGAGAGTGACCGCATGTTGACCAACAGTAAAACACGTTCTTTTTCACTTTTTGCAGTTATCGGCCGTAGCAATTTCAAAGACCTTACAGGTCAGTTAATCTTGGGTGGATGCTTCGGAGATCCCATCCGAGTATTGAGCGTAAAGCATTTTTAAATTATTATAGGTATTATTTATTTATTTTTCTTACCTTGTCACTAAGTTCTGACAGGTCAAGAGTTTCCAGCTGACCAGCTAGATCATCCAGCCTCTTTGCGTGCTCGTCCTGCTTCTGGTCAAACAGGCCCCTGGTCTCGTTGATCTTGTCCTCCGCAAGCTGGCGGAGGGCAGCGGACTGGTGGAGCGTGTTACCCGGATCACTGGTGGAGGCATTCACTAGCGTTTGGGCTTCCACAGACTGCTTAAAGTACTTAGTGATACTGTCCATCGCTCCTGTGATCGTAAAGAGAGGACAAATTCAATCCCGGATACATTCCGTCAATTTACCACACCAACGTTCATTTCGCTTGCTTTCCTGATCTTCCCAGATCGCAGAATCCAGAGCATTTTAAATCCAAAAACACAACAGCTCCATTTTTGTTTCCATAATTCAATTCTGTGTTCCCACAACAGAAAGCACTCAAACATCCTCAGACAGAGGACTACGTCGACCAGAGTACGACCTTCCAAATGTTCAAAATAAAATGATTTCTCCCGCCCATAATGGCCACCTACCCCGAACGTCAGAATTCTTCACAAATTCCACCTGGTGCTGCAGGTCCTTAACCGTTTTATCCAACTTCTGGGCGTCCTCCTTAAGGGAATTCAGCTTGGTGTCAGTATTGTTGTTCTCCTCCGAAACCAGGGCCAGGGCCGTCTCTGTGTCGTTCAACTTGTTGTTCATTTCAGCCACCAGGCCTCTGTTAAAACAATTAGACATGAATATATACAAAAAAATACCGCAAAAGAAGAGTTTTAATTCAGCAGTTGGAAATGACCAGCTGGTTCTGAAAAAATTTATAAATCCACTTGGAAAGACTGTGGCTATTAATTCATTTATAACTGATCAAAACCTAAAGTAAAAATCAATCTTTGAACTCGTTTCCCTGTTTTTTCTAAAGAAACGTAACAGATGGTGCCTAATTTAGAGCGACAAGCCCTCATACGTTGGGCTGATTAAGTCCGGACCCCGAGACCCCCAGCGAACTCACGTGGCCTGCTCCAGAAGCTCCTGGATCTCTGTGAGGGGCTGGGCCGCCGGGCTCTCTGCCAGGATGGAGCGGATGGCGGCGGCGCTCTCCTCCACGCTGTTGACGGTCTCCTGATACGGGCCGGTGATTCCGCTGGACTTGATGGAGTTGACCTTCTGCAGCAGCCCGTGCGTCTTGTTGGCGAGGTCGCCGACCACCTGGTCCCACTCGGCGAAGCACTGGTGACAGCGCTGGCAGTCGGGGAACTCGCCCGAGAAGCCCCGGGCGCAGGTGTCGCACCTGGGCCCGGACACGCCCTCCACGCACACACAGCGTCCCGTGGTCTTGTGACACTGCTCCTGGGCAATACCTCTGGGGTCGCAGTCACACGCTGAAATAGACCATTTTTACCTTTAATAAAATACCGCGTAAAAATTAAGCATAGGAGGTGAACTGAAGGTTGTAATTGGTTCCAGTACGATCCTGCACGCACTGGGTTTAGAAACAGAGAGCGAGGCAAAAGATAAAGGCTTAAGTACTAATGAATGCGTATTTCTCCCAACCGTTTGTGTGCGACTAAAGCACACATAGCGTGAATTGAGCGAACTGTGGTCAACGCTGGATAACCCATAATCTCTACGTCCTGTAATTGTGAGGGGTAAACTCACTCACTCACTAAGTGGTGCTAAAATCATTTGCATTTCAAGAAGACCATTCACGAGGAGAGGTGAAAATAGGGATATCCACGCATGCCAGAAAAACGCACAGCTGCCAATCAAAGGTAATTGCTTGAGTAATTGCTGCCCAACTCCCCCTCCCCCAATTAAACTCCTCAAAGCAGCACCGTTTCATTGAGTCACCCGATAGTCCACATTCAGGCAACGTTGATGGTTTTAATCTCATTTAAAACGTTCCGCAGGGAACGGCAAGAAGAAAGAATGGTTTAATTCCTTTAATCCAGTGTTTGCCCATCATGTCCCATCATGTAGCATTGTCACTGTGATGTCTGCTGTCTGTGCTGATGGAATCCCCCCCCATCTGATAATGGGGAACAGACTCCGGGCTGTAACAATTGAACACTTAGGCTGCACAGACCCCTTGATGGTGATGGTGGTGGTGGTGGGGGGGGGTGTCGGCTTCAAAGCCTCCAGGGCAAACAAAGTGTGGGGTTTTTTTTGTTTTTTTTTCCTGGGGTACGACAGAAGAACAAAGAGTCCAGCCCACCATGACACTGGGCCTCAAACAAACCCGTCCACATTCCCGTCTCTTCACACACCAGCGCACAGAGAGAGGGAGAGAACACCGCAACTTCTCTACGGCTTCATTACTCTATTGACTCCCATTTAAGTTTAACGGTCCGGAAGTCAAACACCAGGGAGGGGATTATCCTTGTTTGTACAGCAGACCCATGAAGTGTGTGTGTGTGAGAGAGGGGGCAGTCATTTCCTCTCCACTGCTCCACCTGAACATCTTAACCTTTCCAAACTGTGACACACACACACACACACACACACACACTCACACTATCCAGGTGCAAGAGTGCAAACACCTCCTTCCTGCTTAAGGGGGAGGGTGCAGACAAAACACGAAGGGTTCTGCCACTGAGAAAGAGTAAACACCGACAAGTAGCCGGAGGAGAAACCTAACACATGTGTAAGCATTAACTGAGCCAAATCATTTGTGACCGTTTGCTTAAAAAAAAGCTACGCACGCCTGCCAAATTTCACTAACTGGGTCGATAGTATCAAATACCTATTCCTATAAACCTATATCTCCTGCATATCAATAACAGCACAACATCACTTAAGAGGGAGAAGTTAATCACATTGTTTGAAGCGAAAGGGTCTTTGGAGTATTCATGAAACAAACCACTGAGTAAATAGAATTAAAGCCGATTTCCACACCTTACAGGGCAGTATCAGCAAGACTTCCCTTCCCAGATAAGATTATTTTAAAAATACATGGGAGGAAAATTCCTGGGATGTCTGTATAGAGTTCCATCTGGTTCTCATTTCTGTGTCAAGGAGGCTCAGGGGCGGGCTTCACCGCTGCTCTGAACGCCAGCTGCTTGCAAAACCTTCATCTTCACCGGGTAAGAAAACTTGTGGTTACAAAGATTAGGGGAGAGACGTGACCCATCTAGGGAATAGAGATGGTTCATTCCTACGGGGTTTCAGCAGGAAAATGTTTTAAATGACAGTTATAGCTCAAAAATCCAGAAAACCACTTCCTCCAATACCAGGAAGACTGATTTCGGAATTCTGATTACCGATCCAAGTTAAGCAAAGAAGGTGATGTCGGGGTGATAGGATCCTGCAGAAACAGAAACTTCCCGTCTCCATAATGGCCCAGATTTCTATAAGCACAGATGCACTCTCTCACACTGTGGAAAAAACATACTTCCTGGGGAAATTTATTCCCAGCTACAAACTACTAAACACATCCTGGAGTAGAACAACAAAACTATGGATGGGAATTTAAAACAGACAAGTGAGGGACTTTGGGAGCAGATCCATTTCAAAGGGCATCCAATGAGAAAGGGAAAACCAAGATATTTTGTTGCTTTAAAACATATTCACCTGTAGCAATTAGCCGATAAAATGTATGGTTGTTTCTCATATTCCAGTAATAATTCATTTCCGTTTTATAAACATTTCATTTTTGGTATTTTTTAAAAGGGTAAAACTATAACGACAGAGACACTTATTTATTACTCATACGTTAACTCCAGCTTGGCAGAGGATCTACTCAGACCAGGGACAAAGGCCCAATAGTCAGGGAAAAAATGTCCTTTTTCGGTCAGCGAATGAGAGCACAGACGGGGCAGGCCACACCTACCGGATGCCTGGGGGAGGGGCACAAACACATTGTCACACTCCAGTGAATTTCCACACAGACAGACCCGCCACATGTCTGGCACGGATGCAGAGAACATCTGGATTTCATTCCCCCGTGACACACCCACACACAGCTGGGATTGGGGCACTAGCCCCAACTACTGCCAGAGCAGAGGGTTGTGTTCAACATGTTCAAAAATATCAGCGTTTTCCCATCGGACTCGCGTTAAAGCAATCGCTTACAAAGCCAGCGCAGCGCCTCTTTATCGCCGTTAAAGACCAATAAAGAAGCGCGTAAAGAGACGCTAAATGGACATCAAACTCGCACGAGCGGATTTCAATGCGCAAATGTAAACTTTGAACCACAACTTCACTCAGGATTCCTAAGGGGAAAAATAAAAAGGCAACGTCTTTCGTCTCCTGTTCTGCAGATAAGCCGCGCTGTCGGAGGCAGGAGCGATGACAGACGGGTATGAAGCACTCGGGATTCCTCCTCAATGTCGACCGGGTCAACGGCAGCACCCGCACGGCACTCACCCAGAGGAGTCACACTGAACCGGAGGGGGTCTAACCAGCTTCTCCGGGACAATACTTGGCATTTTTGCATCTACTGACACAGTTTTCAATTCCGCTCACTTCACCCAAAGCAAGTTACGCAGCTGGCATATATCTGTCCAGACATATACTGAAGCGAGACAGGTTAAGTACCAGCTCCTTAACCAAACCATCAGCTGACCCAGTTCCAAAACTACTGGACCTCTACATTGGACTTACCGATGCACTTCATCTCGGGGTCCCCCCAGAAAAGCTCTCGGCATTCACGACACGTCCGGCCCCCGAACCCTGGCCTGCAGGAGCACTGGCCCATCAGCTGGAACACAGGACATGTGGCTCAGTCGTCACGCGATACCCACCTCAGACACTCACTGCAGTCCCGTTCCAATAGTCTTACAGCGGCGTAGAACAAGACCCCAGTTTACTGCCGAATGAGATGACCAGACTGGCGTGTTACGACTCACCTCGTTGCAGGACGTCCCAAAGGAGTGGCTCTGGTCGCAATCACAGGGCTCGCACCCGGTGCCGCTGGCCATATTCCAGGTGTCTGGAGCGCACCGGTCGCAGTTCTGCCCCACCACGTTGGGGAGACACTGGCAGTGCCCACTGCCTAGGTCACAGTGACACTCCCCTAGCGAAGGGCAGGTCTCGTTTGTCGTGCCCAGGTAGTTACACACGCACTCTAGAGGACGGGACACATTGACGCATCTCATCATTCCACTCGCTCCACTTCGGAATAAAAAAAGCCAGTGATAAAGCGATTACATGGGGTAAGAGACCCAGAACAAGACCGTACGGACACTCACTCCTACAGCTCTGGGTGAGCGCATCTCCGTAGTAACCCAGGTTGCAGCGCTGGCAGGCTTCACCCTCTGTGTGGTACAGGCACTTGAGGCAGACACCCGTGCGCGCGTCACACGATCCTGGGTCCAGCATGTCGATGTTGTTGTGACACTCGCACCTCTGGCACTGCCCGCCAACCTCGTGGGGGTTGCCGTAGTAACCAGGCGCACACTCCTCGCACCTGCTGCCTGTGGAGACAACATTTTCATTTAAAATCCAGAGCCACCAAAGAGGCATGGTTCAAAAGCTGTAGAATAAAGGAGCAACGTTTAAATAAAAGCTAGTTAATGTTACCTTTGTATCCAGGGTTGCAGACACAGAACACTTGGTAGGACTCCGGGCTCTGGTAGCACCCTCCGGCAAACTGGCGCCCGCTGTTAGGCCCGTCCGGACAGAGGCAGGGCCGGCAGTGGTCCCCGGAACCCAGGATCGGGTCGCCAAAGTAGCCATTCAAACACCTGCAAGTGAAGCCAATGAAAGTCGAATGAAATGTCTTTATGAGCTTCTATGTCACGTTAGCTGGCCAAGTAAAAACCACCCGGGCAGACATCGCCTTTAAATATTTGTGTGAGTTCTAAACACACAAAGTAGCAACTCTGCAGGAAGTTCCCCAGTATCAGCGAACGCGTCACAAAGTCCTGCAAAAATCCAGCGTTATATACACATATTTATCCCAACCTGTACACACCATCTGGTTTAACAGAAGCCGAAGTAAGAAAACGCAGCAAATCACACGCAAGAGCTTTTATTGGGGAGGAATCCCGTTTCATTTTCCACCGAGTGCATTGACCGTGGGGCCGTTACAAAGAGCTCCTCCGTCTGAGCCACAGACCTCTCACAGCTGTGTCCAGCGGTGTTATCCTGGCAGCCAAGACATTCCCCCGTGCGAGGGTCGCAGTGGTCCGTGTGCCCGTTGCACGAGCAGGGGCGGCAGCTGGGGAAACCCCAGTGCCCCGGGAGACAGCTTTCGCACTGGCGCCCAAAGGCTCCCGGGACGCACTCGCACTGACCGGTCGCCTCGTGGCAGAAGGCGCTCACGGCTCCCAGGGAACTGCAGTCACACGCTGGGGGAGGAGAACAAACACGGGTCACACCGAGCGGACACGCGTGTGGAACTGCAGTCACGCGCTGGGGGAGGAGAACAAACACGGGTCACACCGAGCGGACACGCGTGTGGAACTGCAGTCACGCGCTGGGGGAGGA
>JAOYSI010011116.1:0-10018 GCA_025775065.1 Hiodon alosoides | reverse complement strand
CAAGTATCAGCCCAATAATTGATTTGCTATGTTCGAGGAAGCAGGCCCACCCATCTCATTAAAATAGTCTAGTTGTTAAAGAAAATAAATCCGAAAAAGTAAAAGCAAATTATGTGAGACAGAAACCCATAAATACACAGTTAATTAAAACCCATTCCAATGTATTGGAAATCGTTTTATTAGCTACTTAGAAATTGAAAACAGGTTCCTGCACTGTTAAACTTTTGCTTTGTTTGTTCTTGTTTGTTTGAAATAAAATAATATACTTGTTACATATTAGGTTTTACTGGTTGCTTTATGCAATTGTTAACATTTGAGGGTGTGGCAATGACCTTAGTCTGTCCTATAATATCAGAACAGTGGTTTGGGAAAGAAGGGGGGACGCCAAACTTTTTTTGTTTTTTGGGGTGTCGCCTGATCAAAAAGATTAAGAACCTCTGGTTTAACAGATCAATTTACAAAAATATTCAGGGAAAAACATGTGAAAGAACAAGGAGGTCTTAAAATATGGGGCAGCAGTGTAGAGTAGTGGTTAGTGCTCTGGACTCTTGACCGGACTCCTTATTATTTAAAACCTTTTTGTTCAAGGAACAACTTGAACTGTTGTGTTTGTCTGGAGGACCTGAATCACCTGTACGCCTGAGCACTGCAAACCACATTGTCACACAGGGGTTAGTACATAAGAACATAAGAAAGTTTACATTCGAGAGTAGGCCATTCAGCCCATCTTTCTTGTTTGGTTGTTAGTAGCTTATTGATCCCAGAATCTCATCAAGCTGCTTTTTGAATGATCCCAGGGTGTAGGCTTCAGCAAGATTACTGGGGAGCTGGTTCCAGACCCTCACAATTCTCTGTTTAAAAAAGTGCTTCCTATTTTCTGTTCTGAGTGCCCCTTTATCTAATCTCCATTTGTGACCCCGAGTCCTTGTTTCTTTTTTTTTGATGCATTGTAAACTTTTAACATTACTTCCCATGATTTTAATTCACAATATATCCAAGCATCTTGTTGGCATTTTTTATAGCCTCCACACATTGTCTAGATAAAAAATGTTTTTTTTTCTGAGTCAACAAAAACTCACTGGGTTTTGTTATCACTGCCCCGCAGAGCCAAACAGCCCATGCAAATCCTTTAGACCTCACACTGCTGTTCCCTCCTGACTTAAATATATATTCAGGTATTGTGTTGTGTGACCCCTTGTTGTGTCAGTATATACTAGTATTACTTTGGTAAATTGTTGTTTTAAACCTTATTTATCACTGTAATGCATTTAATGTGTAAGTGTTTTGTGTGATTTTCAAACTTATTTGGTTGCATGCTTAATAAACACCATCTTTCTAAGAAGAGATTCCCAGTATTGTGTCATTTGCTCATGTTTGCAAACACAATTTATGAGCTTTGAACAGTCTGGAATGTGATCTCTTTCTGGCTTGTTGTACTGTTTAAATCTGCCGTCGTTTTCGGAGAGCGATATTAAAGACTGGTTTGTACATTATAATAGGGCACCGTTTTATTGTAGTGGTCCCACCAAGATCTTGACAATCAAAGGTATCTCTTTATACCCTACAGTTTTTGGAGGCCCTTTAATTTGTTGCTCTTAAGAATATATTAACTGCCTACAATAAGTATCACAAGCTTAACACTACATTTGCATCAACTTCACAATTTAACACACCCCAACACTTCATTTTAGTTACATTTAAGCAAGCAATTATTCTAACAAACAAATTACAATCCACTTACCTATTTCAATGCTGAGCCAAACAGCAATTCAAATTCCATCCTGGGGAAGAAGCAGATGCCACACGTGTTCGCAAATCATGCTCTATTTGTCACCAAATAATCCTCTCTGCAAAGTAGATTAAATCAGTTCAACTAGGATTCAACCCCTGGAAAAAACTTGTCCTAAAACAATGGTTTCCAGGGGCCCTCGGAAATAGTCCAGGGGGTCTCCAGTACAGACTGAAAGCGTTTCACTCAAGATTAGTAGTGTGTAAGCATCAGCATTCTCGCAAAGCAGCCCATTTTTCTTGAAGAACGTATCTTATCTTACAATGTTTATGGTGGATATGTTCATCTGCAAATCGGTTTTAAAAAAAATAATTTTACTATTAATAATAGCATTATTTAGAAGGATTATATATTTCAATGTGCTTTGATATTGAAATTGGGTGGTTATTGAAAGTGACTGCTTGAAAAGTATCCTAGCCAAAAAAAATTGAGAACCCCTGCTCTAAAAATGTTTCATTCTTGGTCTTTGGATTGTTAAAAGTAGAAAATGAATTGTGCAATTGGAAATAAATCGTGTCATTTTATTTAATCTAGAGCTTTGGATATCCAATAATACATCAACTGTGTGTGATATCATAAAAGAAAGGTTATTCTGATGCATTAATAAAAGGGCTGGGCATCATTAAGTAAGTTTCCAAACCTGGTTTGTGCAGGAGAAAGAACCCCTCATAAGTTGCAGTCTATCTGGACTACTCTCACACAGAGACTGAGTTGCTGTCTGCATTATATATGCACTCCAGAGAAACCAGCAACTGCAAAATCCAGACTCATCATATCGTAACGGGGATGAGTAGCAGCGTCTCCCCCACCAATGGCGTTCGGCCATCCCCGAGGGGGCTGTTGGGAAGCTTAGCCCCCGAACTGTTATTAATGTAAATAGCGTCATTGTGAATGATGTTATTGTGTTGTAGTTTAGTTTGCTTAATTGTATTGTTTGGTGTTTATATTAGTTAAGATTTAGTTCCCCACCATGATTTGATTCGCTCGTTTGTGTGAGGGCTTTCTGTGTTTTTCCCTGTAATGTCAGTTCTATCTACTGCCAGTTCTGCCTTTGTTAAGCGCGTGTATGATGTGAGAAACACGGGGCGAACTGGCTGCGCCGCACGCAACAGAGAGAGGAATGCACACAGAAAACGATCGGGTTTGCTCGTATTTCCAGCCCGGATCTTTATTCGGCACCCGTGTGCCGGGAAATTCCTCCCGGATCGGGCATAAAGTAACTACGAGAGACGTCCGAAAACAAAAGGATTCTCGTCCACCTCGCTCGAGGGAATCTGCGGCGTCTCACCCTCCCGTCGCCAGCCAGATCTGGAACAGAGAGCACAGTGCTTTAACGTCAGCGCTCGCTACCTGCATTCGGTTTGCGTTTGTAGCCTCCCCGGTGCCGACGTCTTCCCCTGTAGCTGCCGGCTTTCCCTCCCCAATCAGCCGATGCGTGTCACCTGTGCTGGCGATTGCTGGGGAGGGAACGTACCGCCCCTCAAGAACCTGGCCCCTAGCTTGAGGGGGGTGCGGCTTCTGCAGCATCCGCCGTCCGTACACCCCGGGGTTGCCACAGTGTATAAAAGAGCATTACTTCGTGTAAAAATCGGTGTCAGACTCTGTCCGAACCCCGAAGAATAGTAGCATTCCGAAAACGCTACAATAAATAAAGGTAAAATAACCTGCGTTATTATTTCTATCAGATTATATTGGATACTTAGTGTAGCGTAATCTTGTTTAGTACTCCAGCAGTAACTCCATTCTGTAGTGAAACAGTTCTGTAATGTGATACGTGCTGAAAGTCAAGAAATCAAACAACGTTAACTTTGAGCTATATAATTGGCTCATCGAAGGAGACACTTTACTTTTGTTTGTTGCTTCTTTAGTGTCATCTTGAAGTTGTATTAAAATAAGCTTATATCAACAATTACTTGATTTATATTAGGGCTGTCAAAGTTTCGATTGATTTGAAATGCTTAACGCCGTTAATTTATTTGTCGCAATAGTTTTTAACCCTACAACCATCCATAGTTACAACTCCACGCTCTCGCGCTTGTTTGTCAATCGACCGCTTGAATTTAGAAGCTTTGCAGATCAAGTAAGCTTGAACTATGGAGAAAGCGGCTAAAAGGCTTTTAAACGAACAGTTTTGTTACAGTACTCTTACAGATGGGCCTTCGGATAAAAGCAAAGTTATTTGCAGCTACTGTAAGGGTGAATTTGTGTATCACCGAAGTACGTCGAGTCTGAAGTATCAGTGAGAGGGCTAGTAGTGTAAGACAGCAGCAGCCTACTCTTTTAGAGTTCGTGCGCAGGAGGCAAATGGACAAATCAACAAGCAGCAAGCCAACAAACGCAATAGCGAACTTTCTGATACAGGTTATTTTGTGTTTATTTCCATTACATTCCCAGCCCTAATTTAAATGCCTTGCACCCACGGAAGATCTGCCCAAAAAATGTGCATACTGTAGTCTACAACGCAAACTATACCAGGTTTAGTTGCATGAGTCACTTAACTACAATAAAAGAAAATAAATCAGTTACAGAAACGGTAAAAGGCAATAATGGTAATCATGTATAAGACTATATATAAGACCTAGTTTTAAAAGCCCCCACAGCGGGTGCATCCCTCACAGCCAACGGCGGTTTGTTCCACAATCTGGGGGGCATTTAGCAGAATGCTCTGCCACCTGTGTGCGTAATTGCATATTCATTTCACATTCAACTACTTTACATTAACATTTAACAAAAAATAACTGTTTTCTATAAGGGCATGCAATGCATGAAAGTAATATACAATTATAGAATGCTTTTTACTGGTGAAAATATGTATACATTTTACATGATCTTACTGAATAAAGGCTTCATTTTGGTTAAATGTTCATTGAATATAATAAGGTATAATTGCATGTTAACTTCATATCTAATTGCATATCTATTTAATATACATTTATTAGCTACTGATGAAAATATGTAGTATTTGAAGTAGATAATTAGTTCATATGTAATTCATCATGAATTACGGATGCTTGTTTTAAAGTGTTACCAAAACAGCCTTTAGATTGTCTTCAAAGGGACTCTGCAGACACATTTTAATGCTGACAAACAAAAACAGTTTCCTTGCGTTCTACAAATCTCATACCTGTGTGAAACAATGTATTCCTTACTCACAGAGACCTGTCTGCATTTGGTCTGCACTTCAGAGAAACCAGCAGTCGCACAATCCAGACTCGCTGCCTGTGATTTGTTTCACATTGATCTACAGCTAACAAAGTAAGTTTATGTGCATTTTGTTTTGTACCACATTAGAACATTTTAACTTTCAATGAATAAAATCATTTGTTGACTAAAAGCAAACAAATGGTTGTCCCCTAAAGAGGCAGATAATCACAAATATTGACTTTGTTTTTTAAATGAAAACATTTGAATTATAAAGATCCATAATTTACTTTTAAAAATAAAATTAAACCACTCAATCATCTGGTTCTTAGCAATGACTAACTTCTGCATTTTCAATTTGACAACAACGCATTTTCAATTGCACTGTGAATATTCACTGCATAACCACTGCATCAAGTTTTCTGAACCTTTTATAATACTAAATAACACAATTCTGTATCAGTATCATTATATATGGCTCTTCAACTGCAGTTATTTGTTCTATACCAATAGGAAGAACGATGGCTTCTAATAATGAAACTGCAGTAGTAAAGAAGGCTGTTCTGAAGATTTCCAAGGCTGAAGCTGTGAGGAAAGAAACTGAACTGCTGATGAAACCTTATGCTAACTGGGAAGAGTACCTGATGCCTGGCCCACTCTCTATAGCTATTTTAGGAGAGCTTGTGTTTATTTCTTCCAATACAGATTTCTCTATCAATAAAAAAACACCAGAGGGTGGGTTCAAGTACATCCGCTACCCCGATTCATTCCGAGCCTGCCTCATGCAGGTTAGCAATTCAGGGTGGGTTGCCTTCAACGAGGCCCACAAGAACATGGACCAAATCCGACTCCACTCCAACAATGTACCAAGCTACATGAAAATGACAGTCAAGACACTGCTTCAAGACAATGATCAAATTATTCAGGCGTTACTCCCAGGTCAACTTGAAAACATAAGAACAATTGCCGATGAGTGCACAAAGCTTGCAGAGTCAACAGAGAATAAATTCACTGATGTTATTCTCCTCATTGGGGAAATACTAGAGGCCTGCTTGAACTCAAAGCAGTGTTACGAAGAAGACATCAAGGATGTCCAGTTGAAAATAGAAGAAGCAAAGTTGAGGAAAGAGTCAGCAGACAAAGCGAAAAGTCTGGCAGAGAAATATTTTAGTCAGACGGAAAAGCAACTGGATGAAGTCCATAAACAGTTCACAGAAGCAATGGAGTCCATGCCCAGTGGCTGGGAAATGATTGGCATGAACTTCGTGGAGGGATTGGCAAATTCAGTTAACACTGTAATATCGGGGGTAGTGGGAATAGTAACTGCTCCAGTTCAAGCAATTTCTGCTATAGCAAATCATATGAAAGACAAAGAGTCTAACCCCTATCCAGCAAATAATGTTTATGCCAAATCAGGGCAACTGCTGAAACTGGCTGAGCAGATGCACAGCTTTGTTGACAAAGACAAAATCAAATGGAGTGAAGTGTATGACCAAAAGACTAGCTCTGCTAGATCATCCTGGCTGAAGGAGCAGTTTGAAAACATTCAACGTTTAATTGAAAGCGAGGAAAGCTCCCAGGTTAAAGAGAAGACACTAGAGATTGGTAAAAAAGCAATTTCTATCTGTGACCTCTTGACAGAACTCGCACCCAAAGAGGGCTGTGAAGCAGAAAAGGAGAAGGATCTCATTGCCAAGATCCAGAACCTGAAAAAAGAAACTCAGCAGTTTGATTCCGAGAGCAAGGCTTTCACAAATTCATCAAGCTTTTCTGCCACACCACCACAAATGGCCCAAAATGCACAAAGTGGAGGCAATAAAAGCGCTGCCCAAATGGCAACTGAAAATGCCCGATTCCGTATAGAGCAGACCCGAGCCCAGCTGGAACATGCCCAAGACATGTATCAGAAAAGTATGGAAAACCTGGAGAAGAACAACAAGGAACTAACAGAGATCCTGGTCATAATGAGAAACTGTGAGATTAAGGAAATAGACTTCAAGACAACCGTGAAGATGCTGGTCAAGGGCCTTGAAGCAATGGGGAAGGTGAAGGAGCAATGGGAGAAAATGGTCCGGTTCTTCCAGATGATATCCAATTTAATCAGCACCTGCCTCAACACGTCTCTGAAGAGGTTTATCTCTACTGCTGTTGAAATTCAAGGTATACAAGGCTATTCCTCCAATGCCTTTGTAAAAGACACGATTTACATCCAGGCTTTCAATGCTTCTAACATTGCCAACCTGGTCTACATGATCTCAGGAACCTACACAGAAGTCTCCAGCAAGTATCTCATGGACCGAGTCAGCAGCCTGGGGAAACTTATGGCCTTAGATCCCAAAAACCCCACCTTTGAAAGAGAGCGTACAAAAATGGCCAATGACTGTGACTCTTCACAGAATGAAATCTATAAACTTGTGTTGAAGAGGAAAGAGGAGTTTGAAAGAGACACAAAGAAGAGAGTTGAGACGATTGATCAGGAGCTACTGGTGTTGTTGCCCCCAGCCTTGGATGAAGAGATTAAGGAAATTAAAGCCAATGTCAAAGAAGGTATGAAGGAAATTACAGCAGAAGAAACTGACCAATTTGCTTGAAAGTCGTGTGCCTGGACATCGGTCCTGAAGTGAAAGTGGTTTTTACCATATTGCTTTATTATTTAGTATTATTTGGTATTATAAAGTGTAATTTTGTGTATACCTGTAGTTGGATTTTACCGTCATTGGCCATGAAATAAAATAAGATCAAAAACCTTACAAACAAAATAATAAGAATAATAAATTCATTGCAACACATATCATAAGAACCATACTATGAATGAAAAGCGCATTACATTTAATTGCTTTGATTGATTTTTTTCCCCGTATTGTGGCAAGTAAAATAAAGAAGCAAATGAAATCGAGTTTTTCACAGAGCATCGACTGTTATTTTAAGCAACAACTTTTTAAAAAAGCATGTACAATATTAAATGATGGTACACATTTGTTTTTTCCCCTGAATATTATTACTTGTTTATTTAGCAGACGCCTTTATCCAAAGCGACTTACAGAGAATAGGGTGTGTGTACTATGTATCAGCAGCAGAGTCACTCACAATTACGTCTCACCAAGAAGACAGCACAAGAGGTTAAGTGGCTTGCTCAGGGTCACACAATGAGTCAGTGGCCGATGTGAGATTTGAACCACGGTCTTCCAGGTTAAAATCCCTTTTCTTTAAAAACTTGACCACACCTGTGCCTGAATGTGAGTGTTTTACCTTCTGTTCACCGTCTGCGCATGTCAAGGCGGTGATAATAACCTGCTGCTCCTCGCTATCTCTTACTATCATACTTATCATATCATACTTACTCCCTTCTAACAGCTTTCCTGCTCTTCCTTTTTTACCATGTGGCCATTCTCAAAGTAGCAGGAAATGGCAACATTCTACCGTTTTTCAGTACACAATAATATAACACACAATCAAGCCATTAAGCCATTGCAACCTGCCGGGTGTCTGCTCTGCCACACTACTTGTTACTAATGGGTTTATTTTATGGATACTTTAAGAGGCTTGGGGGTAAAACAAATACATGAAGATGCTTTGGCAGATCAGGACCAACCCCTGCTGTAAACATCAAATGTGTTATACTTCACTTAACTTACCTTTAATAATGCTTCATGCATTTGTATTTCACTTGGTATAGAGCAAAGCATTTTTAAAATTTGACTGATTTAACCAGGAGTCTATTTCACATACATTACTTAACTTGACATGATCTAAGATCAAATGCTCTAGAAAGAGTGCAAAGAACAGCAACCAGAATTATCCCAGGTTTAAAAGGCATGTCGTATGCGGACAGACTAAAATAATAGAATCTGTTCAGTCTTGAACAAAGAAGACTATGCCGTGATCTGATTCAAGCATTCAAAATCCTAAAAGGTATAGACAACGTCGACCCAGGGGACTATTTGCATTGGAGGCATGAAAAGCTGTAAATTACAGTGAGCTTTGGTTAAAAAATAAATGCTTTAAAACTTTCTGACAGAGATTATTTTGTGTTTATTTCTATTGCAATAAACACATATTGACTAACATAACACACTGCTTTTTAAATGGAAAATAGTTTATTTAGGGCCAAATTTGAGCACATAAAAAATTGCGATTACTCGCGATTAACTAAAGAAAATTATGGGATTAAGTAAAAATCTAACATTTTAATAGACTGGTAATTGTTTATTATAAATGTATAATTGCACACGGCTTTATTGACTAACCTGTCTCAGAAGCGAAGTGTACGGTAATATACAGCTAATATATTTATTTACTTTTTTTTTTTTCTCTGTGAGCCTTGTCTAATTAAACCGTAGTCTTGTTACACTTTAAGTTTCAGACTATTAAGGTTATTCATCACGTCTGTCCCCTTGCCATTGACAGGATCCGCTCGCTCGCTCCTTCGTTCGTTCGTTAGTGAAGTCCGCGTCTCATGGGCCAAACTCGAACTAGTACAGCACGTGCGCTTCCACACAGAAAATTCCTCTTGCACTCGCAGAGCCGGGCGGCCCTATACGCTCACTACGCAAGTTGCTTACGGGCCCGCAAATTACGCAATGCACCCGCGTCCTCCTCGTGTCAAGACGAGTGTCAATGTTTACAACTTCGATGAGAGTATGAAGCGGAGCTATCCTTCTGGTCACGAAATGACCGAAAACGAAAACACTATGCGATTGAATTGCGGGAACAGTAATCAGGTAAACTTGTGTTCTCTCCTTTCCAAGTTTGATGTCAGCAAATGACAGTAATGTTAAGTTGATGTGCTAGCTTGCAGTGCATCTCTCTCTAGTATGTCTGTCTTGTTAACCTAGCTGGGCAGTGTATCTCTTGGTCTGTCTGTGCCCTGCTTGCTTGCCAGCCACATCCAGGGCTGTGTTCTGTGACTTGACAAAAGTGAGAGTGAAATACAACTATTTATTACATTTTGTAAACGCCAACGGGCAACGGTGTTTATAAACTGCTGCTCGGAAAAGATGACCACGTTGCACGTGAACATACCCTATAGGCTTATGTTTACATTGTATAGACAAAGTTAATTGTATAATATTGTGAGGACTGGACTAA
>JAOYSI010011115.1:0-5000 GCA_025775065.1 Hiodon alosoides | reverse complement strand
TGTCACAATTTAATCGGTTTATTTATCTGTAAAATCGGTCTTATTGATAAAACACACAGACACAGACACAGACACAGACACAGACACAGACACAAAGACACACACACACATACACACATAACAACATATCTTTACAAACTGATAATATCTATCAGTTTATACATTAGCATTATTGGACATGATTATTATAAGAGGGGTATGATTAAAAGCTGTAAATATTAATCAGTGATACTGCTTAGTTCTTTCAGAGGTTGTATATACATGCTGATGTGTCTTGGAATAAATTGACAGTAATACGTAACACAATCTCCTTGAAACCCAGACTGAAACATACACACACACACACACACACACACACACACACACACACACACACACACACACACACACACACACACACACACAAACATACACACACACAAACACACACAGTGCACACACACACACACACACACAGTGCACTCAGCATGCCTCAAACTAATTGTAAAATGAAGAGAAAACACATTCATTAGCATAGAGACAGGTTTAATCAAATCAAGCAGCGAGTACAAATTAGGCAGTGGAAGCGTAATGAGTTGGGAATTAATTAGCAACATAATGAGAATATGTGCATCTGCCGATTACCTCGTGGTCACTGGGATCCCATAAGGCTTCCCCAAACCTTCCCTTACCTTGTTCCTCTCTCATTTTCTTGCTCTCTCCCCCCTCTCACCGCCTCTCTCCCTTATTCTTACATTGGGTCAGTCGCCACTCACCGGCCTTCAAACGCCCCTCCTGACTGGAACCGGGACAGAGAAAGTGGGGGGGGGGGGTTAGCGGGAGATGGAGAAGGAGAGAAAGATGGAGATGGAGATGGAGAAAGAAAGAAAGACAGCATCCGATGCAGATGTGGTTATTTGTATAATTGAGGAAATACCACATCTGCCCACACACTCCTTTTACCCCGAATGGGCTCTGACATTTGACTCTGCTCTTTTTCATTCCCATTCACAGACTGTGCGTAGTCAGCAGGGGATATGTCACTCCTGCTCCCCAGAGAAATAACATCCAGTCAATATTTTTAAAGACAAAAAGGCTGTGCTACCACTCCACACAGAGGCTATATATTTTCACAAAGCTGACAGGGCATGAATTTAAGGCAACAATCTGAGTGTCTATGCAAGGGGACATATATCTGACAAGCTCATTTTCAGAAGAGGGAGGAAAATGTGACACAACAATGTGCTTCTCTCGCTCTCTAACAAACGATTGGGTGAAGGAAGTGGTCATCTGCGTCGTCATTATAATTTTCACCATGAACTCTATCACGTCTTTAAAGTTGGTGCTGTGGCGCTAAACCACGGGTCGCAGCAAGCTGTGATGAGATCAATTAACCACTTTAGCTGGGGCACAGTGTGATTTTCTTTGCGAAATGTTAGAAGAAACTGCGCTCTGTTAACACACACACATTCGCACAGGGGAAAAACAGCCTCGCTGCAGAAGTTATCTTTTTTTCCCTTTAGAAGATGTAACATTCGTTACGTTGTTTCTCCTAAAGGGAACCCTGTAAATGAGTCCTATTAATTAGACTTTATTTGTAAATGCAAATGAGTTTAATTAAAAATAGACTCTCCTTTGCAGCTTCAAAGGGAAAGACTGGAACCCTATCAAGCAGTTTATTCATCAGCAATAACAGCAAGCAATATTTGTGTTAATGAGGCAGTAATGCCCTAATTTGTGCATGCTAATAATATTAAACAACGTCAGTTTCCCAGATTTTAGCCACAAGCAAAGAGAAATGCATTGATACAATTTCTATAAGGTTGTTTGCACGTTGTTTATTAACAAGAAGTAGGTAATAAATAACTTTTATTAAATAAATAAGCATTCCTTAGCCACTGTCTGACTGCACAGCCCTGGGGTGATCTGACAAAGGAAGGGGCAGGGCCAGTATATGGGTTATTTTTCCTTTAAAAAAACCCAACAAGGTTTGCCCCAATTTGAAATAGCCAATTGTGCTAATGGATCTTAGCTCCTCACCACAACTGCTGTGCACTCCCGGTCATGAGCGGCAAATGACTTGATCTGGATTTGAATTGAGCTGGATAGCAAAATCCAACTCACAGGGCTCAATCTGCACTCAAGCAAGCGCCTATACCGACTGAGCCACAGTTTTAATGCGCGTTTTCATTTTAATCACCCATTTGGGCAAAATCCAAAATAAAAGCAACTTTTTAAACACTGAAATAATAAAGCAACAATAGCACAAGCACCAGAGTGTAATGAGGTCCTAGATGTGGGTGTGGCCCTACAGGCGGCCTGTCCATCTGGGCCCGCCTGGGCGTGTCCCCAGGACTGCCTGAGGGTGGGTCTTCAAGCTGCAGGCCACACAATGGTTTTTGTTGGGCAATGTAAAGCATCTCATTAAATATGTGAAAGAGAGCCTGGACGCTCTTGGCAGATGTATTCAGTCTGAAAACTGCTGTCTCACCGCATCTACAGAACGTAGCGTTGAGCCTTCCTAGGTAGTCAGTAAAGGCAGAGGCCTCTGAACTGGAGTTCGCTGGTTCGAAGCCAGTGGATGTCATTAGCCGATTGTGACCAGGAGAGCACAGCGGTGGAGCGCTGCCGGGGATGGGGTGCATTAAATCAGTAGGGTTCTTCTCGCTTCGCCGCTAATGAGGTCCCCTACAGGTTCCCTGGGTGCCTAAAGGCTGGCAGTGCCATTGAGAGCAACCTCCTCCAGTCGGCACTGAACCACTCGCGCAAGCTGTGTAGCCTGGAGAGTGGAAAAGAGACGGGTGGCTCAAAGGCAACTAAGGTTGGAGGAGACTAGTCATACTTCCTCACCTGCCCTGTGTGTGTTGGTGAGAGTTGTACCGACGACCCAAACTACGTTAGCTATTCCAAATGCCGGCCCAATTTAACTATCCTAGCTTACGCAGCCGCTCTACCTCTCGTGATGGAGTAACCGTAACAGCGTGGTGCTAATTGAACAGATAAATAAATGAAGAAAACCTCACAAAAGGAGTTGGATCCCAGCTAGGATTAAACGCAGGAGGCCATATGTAAAGCAAAGGTGCCCCCATTCAGCGACAGTCCACCTGCGGAGTTCTAAACGCAGCCTCTGGCTCAAGGCCTCGCTGAAGACTGAAGCTCCACCACCTGAAACATGATTTCATTTCCTTATTCCATTCAAGGGGCTTCACTCCTGTTTGTTCACTGTTGACTGAATGTGTGGCCATGTGAGACCAGACCGCGCCTGGGAACCACTGATAACTAGGCCCCCCAAAACACTGCCTACCGCCTCCATTCAAACACCAGTTCATTAATAACAAAGGGGAAAGAATACTGAGGGTCTTTCTTTAATTGGACCAGCTGTCTTTCAAAACTGAGAAAATTAAAACTTCAGTCAGTTTTTTTGTGTGTCTGTGTTTAAAACATTGCATTATTGATAGATCACAGAGCAAATGCGTGACACATAAAGTGCTGAATTTGCCACTGTTGGGTCATTTAGCCTCTATCATGACAGAAAGACCTTTTTGGGCAGATTTTCACAAACCTAACAGGAAACTGGCGCCTGAGGTAAAGCACATGTGTTTTTCGTGTATTCTCAGTAATGCCTATGTTCACGGATTTGCTGCTGGCATGAAGTGATGCTGGTGCCTCGGTTAACTGCCTTTTTTATTGAGGAATGTGGACAAAAACATGGGGGGGGGGGGGGGAATAAGACGTTTCAACTCCACTACATTATCCTGTGATGTATAGTACCGTAAGAGCTGAAGATTCCCCGGCAGTTAAAGCAGGCAGTTAAGGCAGCTGGACGTGAAGGCGAAGATGCTCACGGCTGCCTTTCTTTGCTGCCGGTGTCTGAGCCCACAGTGCAACGCTTCTCAGTCTCCAGCGGGGGATAGAACTTCCCTGTGGTTATGGATCCAGAGCATAATTGCGTGGGACATTGTGGACACGCTTTTACACTTGGTCTGTAAATAAATCCATTTTCCCCATACGCCTTAGTTTCACCAGTCTTTTAATATACAGGTAACCAGTGAGGCTGTGATCGAATACAAATGCAATCTGCTCTTTTGATGTGCCTGGACTGCATGCGGCACTCTACATACTTATGTATACGCATGTTACCTACGGTTTGTTTGTACCAGTCACGACTAGTTTGTGATTTTGAGGAAATGCAGCCATTTACAATTAAATAGCAGTTGCTTGCAGGGCTGGAGTCAAATTCTGACTTGTTCATTCCAATACGCGTCATGTTTTGCATTTGTAGTGAAGTGAGAAGAACCTTCTGTGGTCTGTTGGGAATTGGAACTGTGCAGAGTACACAGTATTGATACCGAAATCGCTTAGAGAACTGAATTGGGATGGAAAACAAGAATTATCCCCAACCCTGGTTACTTGCATTGTCACCAAGGTACTAAATATTTATCATTAGTCTTGTGTGTAAATGCCACACCATTTAAAGCACTGAAAATACAATATTTAGAAAGTGAATAAAATCTGAAAAACGGAAGCATGTTTTTCCTCCAACCGACTTGAACATGAAGATATAAATTCTACAAAAAAAAACTCTACAAAACAGCCTATTCAATCACACAATTTAGCAAACAACTTTCAAACACACAAAATCCACAACAAACATAACAAATTGTAACACCAGAAAATAACGCAGTACAGCATTGAAAGAAAGAACACATGACCTCACATGCCAGCGAGAAAAATACTACTAGAAAAAAATAGAAAATAAAATAATGTATTAATGCGCCCCAGGGTTAGAACTGTTGACAGCAGATTGTTTAACTTCCACTTTTATTTTGTGAGAGTAAACTGTAAAGTTTATTGAAAATTTTTAAGCGATAGGGATTTGATTTGGTCAGACCCATGGTGGAGTCAAACAAAACTGCTATAGTAGGTTACTAGGCAGTCGAAAATAGAGAGAGAGAGAGAGAGAGAGAGAGAGAGAGAGAGAGAGAGAGAGAGAGAGAGAGAGAGAGGGGGGAGAGAGAGAG
>JAOYSI010011114.1:516-40795 GCA_025775065.1 Hiodon alosoides | reverse complement strand
ATTTTTTTAAAATATTTTAAATCTTCCCACCACACAAAAAAAATTCCCTTTTTTGTTGGTCAAAATTCCACCGCTTTTTAGCCCCCCCCCCCCCCGCCCCCGCAGAAGGTTTTATATCCCTCTTTAAATATCCATCAACCTCATCATCCTGCGAGAGTAGACCAAATTAGCTGATTAGTTGACCAAAGTCTTTGCAGGTTTTTTATTCCAGCAAAGCAATCACACACCGAGGTGATTAAAGGTGCGTGTAGAGACAGCAGGTATGTACAAACCTAGGGCAAAGTGAGACTGGGACCTCCTGCGAGGGCCTGGCGTTTTGGTGGCAGATGCAGATGCCAGCATGGATCCTGCACTGCTAGCCCGGGACAGGGGCAGAGGCATGGGTGTTACTGGCGGAGAATCCAGCTGGGTCAGAGAAATTGAGGATTGCATGAGACAAGTGTAGACCCAATAACAAAAATTAAGGAATTCTTCATAACGTAAACAACAACTTCCGAAAGCCGTACTTGTGGTCTAGTACAACCTCAGTACCCAGTTGAACGGTCATGCTTGGATGGATAGAAAAGGTTCAGTGTGCACATCATTTCATCTTCAGGTTTGTTGTGAAACCATCGATGTACAACGCTGCACACACAGCCATTGATGGTTACAGGCCCATTTCCCTCCTCAAAGACGCCATTGTTATACAGTGTTGGGTGAGGATTTTAATGGCAGCCCCAGTAATCTGGGGTTAGAGTGCACCACGGTACAGGGTGACCGGGCATGAAGCCATGCGTTACGACACCAGGGTGCTGGTATCCAGGGCAGAAATGTGAGGCAGGCAGGCAGGCAGGCAGGCAGGCAGGCGAGGTCACTGGAGTGAATGCAAGGTGCTGGTTAAAGGCGGTGGAGGTTTATGGAGGAGCACTCACCTCCAGGCTGTCATGGGTGGGCGAGGACGAGGCGGAGGAGTTCTCCGCGTGCCTCCGGGCTGACGGGGCGGGGCCAAGTTCCACACTGCGGACTCGCTGGGCGAATTTCAGGGAGCACACAGACTCGCTCACGTTGCTTTCTAATGGGGAAATCTGACCAAGGAGGGGAGACGTGAGGTAACCAATTGTTAGACTCCTCTGCTAGAAAGACAGCTGGGTCAAAGTGAAACAATGACAGCACTTCAGATTGATTATCATGATTTTCAGATCAAGGAACAGGCTTCCCTCATTTTGCAATTAGAGAGGTCTTATCGGTTACAGTGAGCAATGCGTGGTATTTCATGCTGATCTGCCTGCCCCTCACCATTTTGCTGTGCGGGGATCTTGCCGACCCAGTTTATGCGGTCCCATTAGCCCTGTTGGGCATACATGGTATACGCATCGCCAACCTGCACCAACATAAGGGACTTTCCGACCCCGCTCAGGGAGTCCCTAGGGCTGTACCTCTCGCACTGTTGGGCATACATGGGTATGGCTCACCTGCACCAACATGAGGGTTTTGCTGTCCCCGCTCAGGGAGTCCCTAGGGCTGTACCTCCCGCACTGTTGGGCATACATGGGTATGGCTCACCTGCACCAACATGAGGGTCTTGCTGTCCCCGCTCAGGGAGTCCTGTAGCAGGTATGTGAGACGGGAGTTGCGGAAGGGGATGTGAGCCTGCTTGGAGCGCAGCGCATGGATGACGTCGCCCAGGGCAGACAGAGACTTGTTGATGCATTGCGCCTCCCGCAGGCGGCTGCCTTCGGCGCCCGACTTGGCGATGCGCTCCGACCCTGCGAGGTCCACCAGGTTCAGCTTTCCTGCGTGTGGAGGAAGAGGAAGTGTGAGAGAACGTCTGCTGGTAGGGATTCTACACGTTTTTTGTGTGTCTGTGTTAAATCTCTATCAGCTGACAATAACTGTTCAAGGCCGTTTTGTCTTTGTTGAAGAGAACCAGATCACACGCGTGAGCATCAGGACTGGACATGCTCAGCGTTAAACCAATGTTCAGGGCGACTGACAAGGCTTTGTTACCTTTCATGGCTTTATTAGCCCTTCTAAACACAAACACAGGCCAGAACTGAGAGCTACAGAAAACCACGCCATTTTCTATGGCTGTGCCGACTGCACTGTGCTTATTAGGGTCATGTTGGAATAGGCATGATTTATTTATCACAGAAACCTATAAATAAAGTGGGTTGAGATATGACACAAAGGAATATTAAAGCAGAACTCCAGTCAAGATGTAATGTTTAATAAACTGCATAACATGACTAAAGGACCAGCTCAGAAATATTGCCATGTCTACGCCTCAATGAGTTGCTTTATTGATCACAGCCCTGGCTGTGATTTAATAGGCAATCCTTGTGGAACAAGTATGGCTGTTCAAACCATAAACATTTGCTTGCAGTTGACCTGTACCTACTGATTTATTTAGATGATTAAAACTACTCTGTGGAAATAAATATGATTGCAGAGAAGCCTGCAGAAACCAAAGAGCGAATGCAAGTATGCGTGTGTGGGTGTCCCACCTGACGTGCGGTGGCCAGTGGTGGCGTTAAGCCCGGAGACCGTGATGACGAGGAGGGCGTGAGAGCGGGAGCTGTGCTCGTTCAGGTTGGTGTAGGCCGTGGCTCGGTTCATGTGACCCAGGTCGAATACCTGCAGGGTGGGAGTGATCAGGAGCAGGTAGCAGTGGTCTGGTTGTGGTTCACAGGGGTCAATAGAAAGTGCATAAAAGAGCATAACCCATCACCCGATCGAGAAAGAAATTCCTTATCTTTATTCTGCACTTAGAGAGGCTCTTTGCTTAGACCCAGTACACCATAAACATGTTCCACTAGCTTACAGGGTAAAAGGTTCTGATGTCTTATGCCATTCAGGAAATGAAGCCATCCGCTTTCTACCATGTGTGAGGCAAATGGTCCTTATTGCCCACAGAATAAATAGGGCTAAAAGTATGACCTGAACTCACCCTGTAAATGTCCTCCACGCTCTGCACGGCAAACTCCGTCAGTCCCGGGACATACAGCTGACCGCTACCGTCCGGGCAGATCTTAATGTCCAGCTTCTCACTAGGATTGTCCCCCAACAGGTTCCTGAGTGTTGGGGGAAGCCAGTCATATCTTTAAGGACAGAGGGCTCCTTGTTCTCACACTCGCACCGTTCCGTGCGACTCTTTACCAAGCGACTCTGGCCCTTCTCACACATCGAGAGCCGTGACGAGATCGAGTTAGCTGGCTAGGGGAAACGTTTTGAGCACAAGAGTCGCAGGATAATGACTTGTTACACAATTCCTGCAGAGCCACAATTAAGCAAGTTCCGCTTGAGCGACTGTCAAACTGAGCAGTCTCCCCCAGAGCATGCAGAGCCAGTAATCTCGAAAGGCGTCTGACAGCGGGGATAAGGGACTGCTAAAGGAAGCTAAACCCCTTACTGTGCCAGTCATCTAACCGAAGCCAGTTTCTCAGATAACAGCCGCTCTCCTCCAGCTTAAGCGTATGAATAATACATACAGTGAAATATTTAGCAAGGCTTGACAATGGTAAATGCAGGCAGCAGCTAAGAGTCATTTTGGTCCACAGCGGCACGACTGCCACAGGAATGAACAGGTCTATAATCCTTTAACCAACAGCACAGCAAAGTGTAATTTAACAATGCAATAGTTTACTCTCATCGCTTTAACTAAATGTTCATTTATTTAACAGTCGACAAAACCAACGTCACCCTATGGTAGCCGGAACCTTTCTGGGGTCAGCTTTGGGTGTGGAAAATTGACAACAGAACCAATAGCAAACACTGTGAAAGACAGTAAGCTGTACGGTATGGATTACCTAGTATAATACTGTTTGGGCTCTGATTATTTGAACAATGAGCAAGGGTGGTACATCGGATTGGGGGAGGGGGGGGCAGACATCACAAGTGTTCAGTAATATTTGGACACAGATGAATGCTCAGAAAGGTTCTGCAAACCCCACAGCATCAATGTTCAGTTGTCGGAGAACAACAGTTGAGTACTGGTATCACACAAAAGTAAATGGGGCAGACATACACATGCCAGATGGGCCAGGAAATATAATCCACTTAGACCAAACCATTAGCCCAACCTCTGACCCTCACCGACTGCTCACCCATGCACTGTCTCTCGCTTATACCTTTGTCAACAAAGATCTATATAAAGATGCTGATAGAAAGGTATTAGTCAAAGTATTGGTACGTGACATCTATCAATGTAACAAGCCTTGCTAGAAGTAGTGATATAACATGGTACCAGAACACGACATAGCCTTTTTAAAATTGTGTTAACAAGAATTCAGTAAAAAACCTGACATCACAGCAAGTCAAACATTCACATGAAAAACCTGCAGACACAGCAGCCCGTGAGGACAGAGGTAACAAAGGGACAATCTGCCATAGCTGCCATAACGGTGAAATTGGAACGATTGGAACTCAAACACTCTTCCATTCACTTCACAGCGCACTTAACATCCTGCCGTTTATGAATAGCAATCCGCTGGGTCTTGGCGCACGTGCCTGCACACACCTGAGCGTCTCATTGTAGATCTCCACCATGCTGACCGTGATGCTGAAATCCCAGTCCGGAGTCTTCTCCGACACCTCTGAGAACAGCAGCCGCAGTGCACGCTGGTTAATGCCGGGGTTGTCTGGAACTCCCTTTTCAAGGGGCGATAAAATGTAAACACGCACTCTACATCACGGTGGAATATGGCATGGAAATTAAATACCAAATGTTATTTCAGCCATTTAATCACTGATTATGCAAATCGGCATCAGGAAATTAGTAAATGTGATGCTAACACTTTTTCCTGCTTCCAGTAAAGTTCGTCACACTCTTAAGATGGGGCCACACAGACAATCTGACAAAATCTGGACTCAACTCATGTCATCTGAGATGGCTCCAGATTTTGGAATGTTGACTTTGAAGATTCAGAAGCCAACTGACAAAATCTGACATGTGGACGGACACAACTTTGATGACCAGATATGCTCATTATCCTTTTTTTTTTTGCATTCTTACAGTTACTGATATATAGTTTTAACACTATAATAACCTAAATTCCACAGTTTTGGTTAGATTTGGGAGGGTTAGGGTTTTTGTTTCAGGTAACCATCAGCAAGCTAGTTCAGCTAGCTCAAGAGACAGTATCAACGGTCAACAGTGTTGTCATTTCCAAGGCATAATGGTTTTTGAGCAGTAGCTGCTCACATTGGCAGCAACCTTTCCATTGATAAAGTGCTGCAGACTGCGCCATAACAGGACATGTCCAAAATGTTGGAATTTAGTGCAGGAGCTAATGTCTAGCCTTTGGAGAAACAATCACATAAACATGGTTCTGCTGACCACAACAGTTAATTCATCCTCTCGCTATCTGGTCAAAAGACCTGACATTACTATTGTCAAGCCAGCCTGGTGATTGGCTATTAAGTGTTCCATCAGTTCGTCTCAGATTCAAACATGTCCACACAGAGAATCTGACTAAATCTTAGACTGACTGAGATTGAGCATGTTCAGTCTCTAAATGAGAGAACTGATTTTTGCCAACATAGAGAGACTGATAAGATCCAGTTGAGATGAGATGAGGCGAGATAAGTCCAGATCATCTGTGTGGTCTGAGCCTTAATGACATTGGCTTAAGTGAAGGCCAGAGATTAAGGATTACCTCCATAGTGTAAGTCTTCCCTGAGCCCGTCTGTCCATAAGCAAATATGCACACGTTGTATCCATCAATGCAGGATGTAACCAGAGACTGAACTTCCTGGAAAACCTGTCCAATCACAACGGGGGGAGGGAGAAAAAAAACCCTTGTGTTCCAATTGAAACAAATGTATCTAGCAAGAACCGGCAACCGCCCTTGGTGGTACTCACCTCTTCTTGGGTGGCCCGAGGGGGGAACACCTTGTCCAATTCAAATATCATAAATTTCCCCTTATTCGACAGATGGAGGACGGCATCATCGTTTGGGTCAAAAGACACCATGTTCTTGGCTTCATCCATCTCCTGGCAGATGGGTCGCACCCGGCAGAATACACGGATGTTTCCTGAGTGGACAGAGAGGAGGGGACCAAAAGAAGTCCATGTAATCAATAAAGGAGGGGGGACCGGTGAAGAGAAGCCGGAAAGGTTCTCCTTCCAATCTTCTAATTCTGACAGAAACAAGACCAGCAAAATAAAAATGTGGATTGGTTGTGATCCTAAAATAACATTACCAAAACCCTTGGAAAAACAAAAAAATCCTAAATGGGGTTAATCATTGCAAAGACTAAATCTCTGCCAATCCAAAGAAATAAATGTGTCACTGTGCGCCCTGAACGCAGGCTTCCGGGGGGCATGGGGTTTCTCAGTCAAACTTTATTATACAGAGGGTAATTAGAAGGTCAGATAATGCGACTACAGGGGTCCTGCAGGGAATTTACAGAAAGAAGGATCTCTGAAATTTGATATTGGACACACAAGACCTCTGGAGTCATGGTCCTCTTTAAACAGGTCTAGTCCAGTCAGAGTACAGACACTAGAGCACCATATCTCCCATGCCATACCTTTGAGGCAAAACTGGTCTAGTCCAGTCTGAGAGTAGAGACATAGCCATAGCCAGACACATACCATACCTTTAAGGCGCACCAGCTCATTGTGACACTTCTTCCTCAGGTTCATCTCCCTCTTGTACTTGCGCAGAAGTTCCTGATTGGCACCGTTTACCTCCTCGATTGCTTGGCAGATCTGCAGGCAAGGGCGTAGCAGGACAGGGTCAGGTCTGAGGCTAAGGAGGGCCACACAAAGGGCCACACCTTGTACATCTCAGCCCCCCCCTCACCTCCTGCTTGGCCTCCGTGATGGCTTTCTTCAGCATCAGGGGGAAGTCCTGCACCTGCCTCTTCAGACAGTTGTAGTCGCAGGTAAGTGTGCGGAGGGCAGGCTGCAGGGTCAGCAGGTTCATCCGCACACCTTAGCAGATGGGGAACAACAGCCGTTTTCGCCGGATATACACACATCTACAGAAAGGACAGAAACACGCCAACACACTAACCAGCCAGGTTCTCGTGCACGGCCTTCATCTCGCTCTCTGCCCTGAGAAAGGCCTCCTCGATGATCCGGTTCTTCTCCTCCTCCAGGCTCTGCATCTCAGCTTCCAGCTGCCCCTGGGCCCGCTCCATCTCACCCTCGTATGCCAGGATCTAGAGACCCATAGAGCTGGTGTGAGTGTGGAGCCCCGAGACCCCCACCCCACCACACCCGAGAGGCACTGCACTCTCACTCACCTCAGCAATCCACCATTTAGATCTGTGTAGGTCCAACTAGGGTGCAACTGAGTACCATCTACCTTTTAAATGTACTTTTTACCCCTTCTCATTATCTCCCCATGGTCTTTTAAACAAGAAGGGAGGTTTAAATATCAATAAGATCAAAAAATTAATGATTAAGTTCAGTTTTATTTAATGCGATTTGTGCATTCTCAAAGTTTTGATTGGCCCATGTCCTGTGCAGAGGTACAAAGTTGTATCCAGTGGGAAATTCAGAGGAAGAATGGAGAAGTAGTAACCAAGGAAGGGAGAAGACGGCCTGTCAATAACTGCTGCTACAGTACAAGGGGAGGGTCAGGTATCATGCCACTCAAGGGGGGGGGGCTCTACAGAGGCGCTCTGCTGGGGGTCAGTGGACAGCCAGAGACAATGAGTAACAAGGGACAAAGATTCTTGAATGCTAAAATAAAAAGTATTTTAGCTTTGGATGCTTATAAGTAACACTTTGAGGGACTCCATAAAGACAAACTACCATGTGCTTTATTAAACATTACCCGGTTAAAGGGACCCTTAAAGGGTCACCAGCACGTGTTCTCCGGACTGGCGGCATCAAGTGGAGCTCTCCTCACTGTGACCCCATCCCCGCTCTAAAAGGACCTCTAATCCCCCCAAGCATCAAAACAGAGGCCAACCTTGGACAACCTACGAATGGCCTCGCCATTTTCCCTCCCAACGGCCTTAGCAAGCAGGCGGCAGAGCCGGCTCCGATCCGTTCTCAGCTGGAATGCAAGTGAAGATAGCAGTTAGAGTGCCAGGTTCCCGATGCCATACAGGGCGGGGGGGGTGGCAGGGGATGGGTCCGCACCAGGGAGAAAACGTGGCTGGTCACAGGAAGGACTAAAGGGCGATGCGGGGGGAGAAGAGGAGAGGGAGGAGGAGCACGTGCTCCCACGGATACACAGAAAAGCGTAACATTGCCTTTCTGTGCTTCAGAGAAAGAACAGAGGCAGCAAAGTGTTCCCACTAACAGAGGTTCAGAAAGGGGGATACAGAAGCCAGGCATTGTAACATCTGTAGGTCTATGCTACAAAATGGCATGAAATCTATTCAAGTTAAGTGATTGGACTGAATGAAAAGAAATACGAAAGACAGATAATTGAATTAGACAACCTCCATATTACCGGACTAACTGCAAGATGCATTTAAATTTTTAGTGAGCTAGCTTAATGATAGGTCAGAATATGATTGACTGTCTGGTTAAAACTAGGAGGAAATGGCTACAAATAAACATTTCGGGTCAACCTGATGCTGAACCTGATGGGGCACCCCCCATGGCCCGTTCATCCTCCTGGAATCTCATCACCAGCATTTTGTCCCCAGACAGACACAGCTACTGCTTTGTTATGCAGACTAGTACTACCCCATTTCCCAATGGACACAAGTAGAGTAGAGGAAGGTTTGCATACAACTTCCCAAACCAGAAGAACATATTTAAAAATAAGCACCTGGTTATCTGAGCCCGTGAACACAGAGTAAAATAGAGAAGCTGGGGTTCAGTGCAAGGGCCATTGGGGGACTAGAACTTCCCCATTCTAGTTTCAGCTGAAGAGAATCCAGATGGACCTGCAGAACCTGAACAGAGCCATTTGCCAGTTTTGACTGGAAGTGCTTGATGCGCGATATGCCGGGTTCCACCCACTCAAGCCTGGGGGGCGCACAATGAGCTTCTTTGGACTTTCCCTTAACCAGCCCCCTGTCGGTTTCCCGGGCACCTACAGGCTGGCGGTGCCTTCAATGGGGATGTGCCTCTCCCCACATCGACAGGGAACCTTTGGTGTGGGCTGGGTAGACAGCCCATTGTAAAAAAGACAGGGTGCTTAAATGGAGGAGACTAATCATGCTTCCCAACCCTACCCCGCATGTCATGGCAGGATTTATAGCAACAAGCCACGATCAAACAGCACAACTTCCGATTCAAAATTTATATACATTTTTGAAAAAAAAGAAACTAAATAAATAAAATAAAAGTTGGTTCCGGATAAATTCTACTGTATGACTACTTCCCTGACACTTGTAAGGCTTATACTTACAATATGAGTGGATTTAAATGATCTGTAGAATCTGTAGAATACATTTTGTGGCATTATAAATAAGTGTCAACCTGTGATTCATACATGTCTCGTAACTACTGATCACTCTCACAACCTTTGCACTGCTATTTGACGAAGGCAATCTCCATAGAATAAAGGCAAGCTTTGTTGAGTTTACAAAGCAATCTGCCACACACAATTTAATTACTGAATTATTCATAGCAGGGTAGACAAAGTCCATAATTGAATAAGTATTTATTTTGGAAACAAATGCTCAGTAATTCACTTAGGGGAGTACGGGGGGACAGGACTGCGATCTGAGTCCAACACTTCAATTTCCAAGCCAACTCAATGTGAACACTAACACTCAGTCTACAGGACACAAATTAATTTCCGACACGTTTCTGCCATCGTCCACACAACAAGGCTTCAAGCTAACTCTCGGTGTGCTGAAACAATCCTGTCCTTACAGGAATAAATGACAGACTTTTCTGACAATGAGAAAGGTAAGCAGACAAAAGGGCCACTAAAACAACATTTTCTTTAATCAAAAAGAAATTCTACCAGAATATACAAAAAAGCCAGGGAGCTGGATTTAAAGGAAACCAACTCCATGTCACTCCTAATTCTGAGATCAGAACAGGACGAGGCATGCGTAGTTGCACAGAGTTAGTGGGTCACGGTGGGTTCTTCCTCGGTCACCCCTCCCTCTCCCAGAGCGTACCTGCACGCGCAGCTGTCTCACAGTCCTCTGCGACTCCTGCAGCTGCTGGTCCGTCTCCAGGAGCAGTCGTTTCTTGACTGCCAGCTGCTCCTGTAGGGCCTGGCTCCGGGCCTGCGCCTCCAGCAGAGCCTGCTTGGACTGGGTTGACTCGACCTCCACCGTCTTACTGACATACTGAGGAGATGGGGTAGGGGGACCATGGCTTAAGTTCACCAGTAACCATCACTGTCTTACTGACATACTGAAGAGATGGGGTAGGGGGAACATGGCTTAAGTTCACCAGTAACCATCACTGTCTTACTGAGGAGATGGGGTAGGGGGACCATGGCTTAAGTTCACCAGTAACCATCACTGTCTTACTGACATACTGAGGAGATGGGGTAGGGGGACCCTGCAAGTTCATCAGGAACCATCACTGTCTTACTGAGGAAATGTAAAGGAAACAAGGTTGAGTTACCAATATTTATTTCATTTCATATTCCAGCCTCACATGTTTATTAGAAACACACTTACCTAGAGCAGCTTACACACAATAGGATTTTACGCTTTATATAGCTGTACTTTATACAGCGTGTTCTATATATATAATTCTCCACTCATTCTCGCTCCACTCATTCTCGCTAAACTCTCCGCTGTGCTTGTTCGTGTCTCTCCACACCTCTCACCTTAATCTGCGGCGGCTGTGCTGCTTGTCGGGACAGGGCCTGCTGACACTCCTTCAGCTGGCATCCCAGCTCCTGTTCCACCTCCTTCCTCAGCCGGAGGGACTCCTCCATCTTCTTCTCCAGCTCGGTCGACCTGGTCACCTCGAGGTCCAGCCTGCTCTCCAGCTCGGTCGACCTGGTCACCTCGAGGTCCAGCCTGCTTTCCAGCTCGGCCAGCCTCCCATCTCGCTCCCGGGACTCCTGCTCATGCTGGGCCAACTCTCTGCGTAGGGCCTCCGCGTTCTGCACCCGGCAGGGAGAGGAGAGTAAGGGTCGGCTTGCAAACTGGTGAAACTGCGTCTGCACCCACAAGGGGGGGGAAACCGTGCTTGAGGATATGGACATTATTATTGCAGACACTTGGGTGTGTTCAGACGCACATCAAAATCTCGTCATACTATGACTAAAGCTATAGCTTTACCAGATTCAACGTCTTGCTTTAAACCACTTTGCCATTACCAAATTTTCACCTAAGCGTTCTGGCTTTGCTGACAGTACTCTGCCCTCCTAATTAACATATCAATCGAAAATCCCCGGCAGCTGAAACAGTGCTAATTTTATAAGCATTCTAAAACACTTTCTTCTTAGGAAACCACTTGTCACGATTGTAAACCTTTTCTGTTCTGGGCCAGTTGCTCATCAAGTGAAGGCCATTTTAATTTCATAATATGCTCATTTATTATTCTCTGAACAGATTTTTTCATTTAATTTGGAATCTTACTTTTCTTAAAAATCAAAAGGTATTTGAATTTAAGTACCACATTGACACATGCTTTAAATTTGCCCCGTTACTCTACTCTACTCATTAGCATTAGTCTGACTAAAACAGGAAGTGGTGGGTTAGGATTTTCAAAATGCCTCACATGTGAATTTAGTTATTGCCACCCTTTACTGCAGTGACCCAATTAAATCAGTTCTACAGATTCCAGCATTTAAAACACTTTCCTTTTTCCTCCCAGTACTTTAATCACGATATCCATGCTAGGAATTGTAAGTACTCAGTATCAGTACCCTCTATATTTAACCGAATGTGCGTGTGTGGTATTCTTAAATACAACACCAGTCTGTGGAAGACAAAGGGCGACGCTCTTTTCCCTGTTTACTCAGCTGAAATAAATAAACTTAATGTGTCTAGTTACATAAAACAAGGGCATGAATAAACTTGGAGGGCCCTGTGTATAGACTTCCAGGGTTTAAACTTACTTAGCACAAACCTCCTTTCAAATGTGACCGCTCCCGTCTCTGCAACTGCCTTAGGAATCCACATAAGCCTAAACCCTTTATTATACAATGGTTTTGTAGCCACATGTTCGACTTCCATGTCAAGTCTCGCGTCCCTCACCCAGCATGTGGTACCAGCAGAATTCCGGTATCCGAGGGTTCCGCTTCTAAGCTTAGCTGCTCTACAAAGATTTGGATCCTAGAAAACCTAAAACCTACCCGTAGCGAAACAAACTTGCACTCACATCTGCACCGGCAAGGGGGCGAGTGTTAAAAGAGGCCCGCACATGGACACGCCTACATACCCCCACTGGCCACAGGGGGGCGTTTCTGCACGGTGCTGACCTGGCTGTGCCGGCAGTCCACACAGGCCAGCGGCGGCAACACCGGGGCATCCGGCAGGGAGGTATGGCTGGCCCGCACAACCTGTCTGAGCCGCTCGTTCTCCGACACCAGGATCTCCAGGTGCTTCTCCAGGTCTGTCGCTCCCTGGAGATGGGAACCGTCACCGTTTTCCGTTACCACCGTCAGTATGTTTGGGAAGCATGAAGCACTCAGATGTGTACTCAGGAGGGGTTTTCTGGGATTCTCAAGGCTCGCACTCACCAGCTCAGAGTGCAGTCTATTCACCTCTTCTGATTGGTCCAGCAACGCCACCTGCACGTTCTGCACCTGCTGACAGGCCAATGAGCATACAGCACCATCACCTCACCTGTGGCGCTCACCCAAAGAGCTCAGAAACTCATCACAGACACAACAGTGAAAGCAAAAAAAAAATCCAAGAAGTGATTCAAGTACAGAGAAATGGACAAACATTGGGATCCACGTCCCCCCTATCCTTTTACCCGTACTTTTTTCATATAGCTCCTATAAAGCATTTACAGACATGGGAAATAGAGAGCTACAGAGAACCGTCTTTTGTTAGAGCCACCAAGAGCTAGAGCCCTACTTTAGCGCAGCGTGGCACAAAGTAGGCCAAAGTGACCGAGCGGATGAAACAAATTGTCTGCGTTGTACCCGTCTGTGCAGTTGGGATACGAGTGCCTGCCCCCCGCTCTCCAGGTTGCACAGCTGGTCCTGGGCACTATGCAGGTCCTCCTGCAGCTGCTCCTTCTCCTCCTGCTCAGAGCTTAAAGACTCTGCCAGGTTCTGCGCAGCTTGGTCCAGTAGACTGCCTACGCCAGGGCACCGGGCACCTACAGCGACACATAGCAGACAGATAGCCCCACAGGAGGCAGAGAGCTAGGAGTTAGGCCCGTCCGCAGCTACACGCCCAAGACGGAACATCAAAGGAAGTCATTAGCAGGTCACGGTGGACAGACTGACAGATCGATCTCCGCCATACTTCCTAGTCAGGAACAGTACTCCTCGGGTCTCACCAGCAGGCTCCTGAAGGCTGCAGGGCGTCGACACCTTGTCGTGTTGGTGCAGTTTCTGACTCTGACACAGGGGCTGCAGCTTCTTACCGGTGTCCTGGCTGCGCAGACGGGTCTGGAACTCGCACACCCTCTCCTGCAGCGTCTGATAAAGACAGGAAGCACATAAACGGGCAGGTTCATCGCCAGACGATTTTCTGGCCAGTGTAGAATATCCAATAATTTGTCTTGGGGTTGCTTACTAGCACAAACCCCAGGAAGTGTATGGGGCAACGAAGAAGCACAGGTGCGTCTCACAGTGGTTAGCAGGTAACACACTGCAGGGGTCACACTTCCACACAGGAGGTTTAGGACCGACTGTAGGACAGTCATGTCCCTCAGACAACACTGCTGGCCTACAGGCGTCAGGAGCTCGACAGAGGTCACCGTTTGTGGGTAGCCGAGAACAACTTGTGCTACAGCAAGTTTACACCAGTGCTTTGCCAATCGCGCCCCCGAATCATTTCCGAGTCACGGTTGGCAAACGTTAAGATTCAGATTGGAACCTGCAAACCATTTTCACTGGTTCTCACCTGCATTTTCCTGCTTTCACTAAACCGGTCAATCTGATCTTACGGGGTCTTTGGGAGGAGTTTAAGGCAGGTGGACATGCGCAGCACTACAGCCGATCGGGCAACCCTAAACCAAGCAAATACTGCCACAAGCTGATGTGAATGAGTTCCACAGACTACGGTGCTCTATGGAAGTGCTACAGGGGGATTAACAGACAGGTATTTAACATAAAGATGACTGTTACACAGGCAGATGTCCAAGAGTAGGACCAGGTAATTTTCTGTTCAGCGTTGCCACAAAAGGGGGGGGGGGGACAAAAGAAAAAAAAATTATGAACATGATGAATGAGTGGACGCCCTAATCAGCTCAAGCATCTCACATTGATGGGGAGAGTTCAGAGCACGCTTGACCCAATTAGGCTCTTAATCTTCTCAAAGGGCACACATAAGTCTCTGTCCGGAAGGGCTGTGCTAACACAGACCTACAGCAGTCACAGCGTTGAAAAGACGTTATGGTCAATGCATTCAGCACCCAGCCATACCACAGGCACATATTCTACACACTGAGCCTGGATCGAGCACACAACACTAGGTAAGGTGATTACAGCTGTGGACCGATGACTGAGGCGAACAGAAGTGAATCAGGGAGCGAGTGTGTGCATGTGTGCGTCTGCGTGTCTAGTGTCATTTCCACTGTCGGCGACTCACCTGTATAAGCAGCTGCTGGTTATCAGTGACGACGGGCTCAAGGAGGTCAGAGGTCACACAGTGGCGTGGGAAGGCAGCAGTCGGAAGCGAGAGAAACGAGCAGTCTTCCTCGCTGTCACTCATCAGGAAATCCACTGAACTTGCTAGAGAGAGACAGAACCCCTCAGTCACACACAAACGGACGCACAAACGCGGTCCCAGAGTTGCTAAATCCACCGGGCTAGCAGTTGAAAAACACCCTGCACGGTTACACATCGCAGAGCGCTGTGCCCTCCAGCGGGACTCTTGGAAGCTAAGAGATGACTATCCCTGCCTTCGGGTGACTCACGGGCAATGTGTTTCAACCAATCTGTGAATCTCGAGAACCAGTCCTCGCCACGGTGACCTCGGCAGCATATCAAGCCACATTAAGCAGTCAATCCCCTTCTAGAGCAACAACAATGAGCAGTTTTCTGACATGGGAAAAAGAATAGGAGCCAGATAAAATTCACACTAGTAGCCTTGAACGCGTTAATATGTAACAGGCAAAAGCCCGCCATTGAGATGTGCCATGTTAGTTTAAGCTCCACTTATCTCCCAGTAACAGTGAGTGCTGCAGGGGTCCTTGTCAGGTCAAGAATGATCTATACCCTGAGGAGAACAAGCCCAGCTCTGTCACCCGTTTAAAGCCCATTCCCATGACGGTCAATACAAAAGGCACAGAGAGAGGCAGTCACTACACGAACCCCTAACACAATTAGTGGCTCCACGATCATGCCGACACAATCACTGCCATCTAACTCCAGTCATACACACACACACACTCTCTCCCTCTCTCTCCCCACGAACAGGCAGCAGAGCGATCGGCGTCAGTGTACCGTACCTGCTCCTAACCCACACGGCTTCCAACTTCCAGTCCCATGCCGGCTACCCTTGCTCCACTCGCTCTGTCACTTCCCCTCGAACCCTCACTCTCTCTACAACCACCGCATGAAGCAGGTCTCTTTTTCAAAGTACTCAAAAAAATGCTGCCACACAGGTTTCCCCCCCCCCTTTTTTTTTTTTTTTTTTTTACCTGCAAACCCTTTCATGTGACACTCACCATCCAATGAGATGTCTCTCTTCCAGAGCTCCTGTAAGCAAGGGGCGTGGCCAAGGTCCCAGGTCTTGCGTGTGCTGAACATGACCGCTGGGTTAAGGAGTGCGCTGGGCCGCTGGGCCGGCTGGAGGGACAGACGGACACACGGAGCTCAGGTAAGGTCACAGAGTGAAGTTCATGTGAAATGGAACAATCCTGATCACATGCTTTTCCAGTTAAGGCAATCCTTAGAGCAGGAAACTACACAGCCCCGCAGATAAGTCCCAGAATTCAGCTGCAGTGTTTATTCCTTAAGGATAAAGGGAGTAATGTGCTGTTGCCACACTTCTCCAGAGGATAGGAAAACTGGGTTAAAATGCTTTATAATGAAAGATAAGCACTCGGCCACTGAAATTAACACACACACACACACACACACACACACACACGTCACAGTTCTCTGCTATTCACGTAGTAGAAACATAACAGGAATGACAAAATCCACAAGAGGGAGCTCTAGTATGAGGCCCAGAATTCAATAGTTATACCAGTGAGTTACATTTATCAGACTGTTACTCCAACTCATAATTACTGAAATATACAAAACTTGTGATTATTACACACAACCTTCTCAAGTAGTAGAATAGCCATTAGTTCATAGAAAATATAACATTTACTCAGAGAGAAGTGCAAATTTAACGAGAAGATTTATTAATAAATCTCGCTCTACCCTAAATCAAAGAAATAGTTTCGCAATTGAGGGCCTTGCCCACGGAGCCCGGACAACCTCGCGTCATACCTGACTGTCAAATCTGTGCGGTTTAAAACCCATTCCTTGGCCTCAAATCGAGATTATCCGGATTACCCACACAGACCAGGGGCCGCGGCGAGTGACAACGACATACCCCCACACTCACTATGCACAATGGATGTCACATTGGAATAGAAATGTTTACATGGAAAATATTTCCAAAATAACTCCAGGTTACTTCACTCCAAAGACACAAAAACAACTCCAGAGACTGACTTTGCTAAATCAAACTTTCTCCCCCCCCCCCCCCCCCTCCAACACGTGGACATACACAGACACTAATCCACAAATACCTAGGTGATCTTTAGAGCACTGTTCCCAGGGAAAACACAAGCCAAATCCTATCGATCTTTTTTTAAAGACCTTCCTGCCTCTGGGCTATTCATTGAGATTGTATACATTTCTAAATAATTAACACGTCACTCAAATACAATTCATACATCATCATCTAACTATGCATTAACTAAAGTGTGTTCATCTGTTACACAACAAACCAAAACAGGGTGTTGAGGGAGAGACTGCAGAGGGCATAGAGTGTAGGTTTGTATGACGAGAGGCCTGAGGCGCTTGCGCACACACACACACACACTTACAGGAATATAATCTGATTTTGAGCCGAATCATTAGTCTTGCACGTCCAACGTGTACGTGCACCATCTGGCAGCCATTATTTCCAACACATAGTTAATAAACAATTTTGAGAATAAGAGGTCACAGAGGCAAATGGCGTGTTCGAATAAAGCCATCGCGACCCTGCCTCAACGTCACAGAAACGTCGAGCAAACGTCAGGAAGGGATCCCCTAATCCTGTGGGGGAAAACCTCTCCTACCTGTACCTTGAGTCGGGGCCCGGAGCGATCCCGAGCGCCGGGCCGACCGAACCGGTGGGCGTGCCTTTCCTGATCACAATCAAACCAGCCCTTGTGAATGAGGGAGCCCATCCACCCCAGCATTGTGGCCCTCCCCTGGGGCCCGCCGAAAGCCAGAGACTGCCTCCAAGACTGCAAATGGAGGGTGCGCTAGTTCACCCATGGGCAGGACAGCAGCACAACGACACTACCTCGCCCCACCTCCTGACACTCAGCTACACTGCTGAAGAGCTCATTTTCCCATAATCCCTTAATCTCTCAGACAGATGGCCTCCCTTCCTTCCGTCTTCCTTTCTTCCATAAAGCACTTTCTCTCCATCCCTCCTCAGGCTGTGTTAAAATTCAGAGTATGTAGCCCTCCTCTTGGTACATGGCTGTAATTTAGCAGTTAAAAGTCTACCCTGAAGGAAAATGCAGCTTATTTGTCACCATCAAACTAGAAACCAGGGGGGGAGGCAGGGGCAGGTAATTGCTGTGTTTACCCAGTTGGGAGCCTCACTCACCATGTCAACACAACACTCAGCTCTCCCACCAGGCCCAACAACGCCAGGTTCCCTGATTATAGCAGAGCGGACACCTCAGGCACAAAGGGATTTGGGTCCTTTTCCTATCCATGCGCCCCACACAACGAGCGCCGCAACGCTAAAGGTGCGTGGAAAGAAAATGGGAATTTACACCCACCCTCTAAGAGACATGGCGGTCACAAAGATTTAAGGTTATCATTAGCATTTGAATGCTTTCTGACAATCTTAATAGGATGTGCAACTTACCATAAACATTTTGCAGCAGAAGAGTAGAAACGGCACAAAATCCTCTCTTTCGCTCTCTCTCACATACACACACACACACACACACACAGCATCCCCCCTCCTTTTCCTGGTGCTGAAGACTGACTGAATCTCATTAGCCCATTTCTGCTATCTGCCAGCGAGCAGCTCGCTCAGAAATTTGTTACGGGCCAGGATCCTGCCAGCCGATCCAGCTCCATGCATACAGACAACCCGTCACATAAACACTAAACACACAGCACAGGAGCGCTAGTAGAGCTCGGTGCTCTTACCTCCCTGACGTCCGTCCCACATGAGTTAAAGCAGTGTGGATGAGTGGGGACCGAGGCGCGAGTAACAGACCGACAGCCATGCGTTTTACGACACTGCTGGAGTGGACAGATGAGACACGACCTAAGAGCACGTGCACGAGCACACTCCTGTCCCAGCCTGTATCACATTCTCGGACTGCTGAACCATGCTGGCCTGGTGCATACGGAAGCATTGACCCGGCTGGACAGGAAGTCAGGAGTTGGAGACACGCGGGTGGGGGGGAAGTTTGTGATAAAACCCTCGCTGTTCGACATGCCAATGAAGGGAAGACAACTCAAACTTGATGAGCAGATCCACGCTCAACCGTCCCACGGGAAAACCCGTATCCTGTGGCGATCTGACTCGGTGTCAGTTTTCAGCTCTCACAGGAGCGTGACCTCATCCTGTTTATGTCCCTCAGTTGTCTTTTCACAACCAGTTCACTTCAATAACTATCATGTCACTCTGGCAATGAGCTACGCTGTAAACTCGCCTTAGAGACTATAAAGACAAGCTGTTACGAGCCCCTTTATTTAGCACTTTAATAAACCCCTGAGCTGACCGCCTGAAGGCGAGCTTCAGGGCTGTCCTGGTCTCGCAGGTACACAACTGTCCCCCCGAGTCCCATTTGTCACAGGTCTCTAAACCCCGAGCATTTCACACACAAACAAGGCCTGTGCTGACATTTACCCATCACGGCTGTGATTTGAGTACGGGGGAGGAACAGATTGGGTTCACCATACTGTGTCCACGGCAAATACAATCTCGGTCGTTGCCATTATGCATTAGGAAATGACTAATAATAACCAGTTAACGCCATCGATCTGAGCGACAATGGAAGTTGGATCCTCCATTACTACCTGTGGTTGTCCCATCTGCCACCAGAGGATGAGTTTGTATGCCCCCCCCGAACCCTGAAACATCTCAGCTCAAAAAAAATCCCTCAATATTAAATATTCATCTCAATATTTCCATCCTACCATTTCCCTTGGTGATAAAACAAAAAAAGCATCACAGAATAACCTGAGCTTGATGAAGACCAGGTTGGTTACACAGAAATGTACGTGAGCAGGAAGACCTTGGTCATTGTTAAAACCAAACTCAAATACTTGTCCGAACGGCCAAAGAGACTGACAGCAAGCATCAGCAAAATTGCCCCCCCCCCCAAAGACATCTCAAAAACAGACACTCAGTCACAAGCCAAGGGTCCGTTAGTGCAGGAGCGCGTCCCGCTACCCCGCGCTCTTCGAGTTAGTGGGGCAAGCAGAAAGCTACAAAAACAAATCAATCTTAATTATGGAGACGGCTTGGAGGCAGCTTCAGCATCGGGGGGACAAAAGAACGCACGGCGGCCCATCAGTCACTGCGGGGTACAGGGGGGGAAAACGGAGCAGCCCCGGTCGCCATCACTTTCGGTCCTCCTCTGCACTCACCTCTCTCCGTGTGGCGCCAGCCGCCCGGGCATCGCAGCATTATCGCGCCGTCCCCGTTAACCCGGCTCCCCGCTCGTCTACAGGGCAACCCACCGCAGAACTAGTGCGCCCCCAACCCCCCTCGTGCGCATTGTGCCTTCTTCCCCGTTCCTTAGTAACGGTGGAATCCGAGCCAGTATCACAGATCTCACAGTTGGGACAGCCCCCACCCCAGCGTCTACACCACACCCCCAATCATCCCTCCAAGCTCTGAATATTTCATCAGCAAATGAAGCAAAGCCGTTTCTTCCCCTCTTTTCTTTAAAGACCAGAATTGAATCCTTAGTGACTGTAGCCTCCTGTTCAACGTTTGGTTGGCCCTTCGTCACACTTATTCTGATTCTATCTGCACCGACATTGGGTAAATTACCAACAATTGCTATTTTATCATCATGTCAACATCACTTCAGTGGGCCAAGAATACAAAGCATTACAGCTGAAAATGTTTATTTTCGCGCTGAAGATTACAATCCACAAAACCATCACGACATATTTATCATATTTAATTTGTGCACTGTACTATTTATGGATATATTAGTTTTATATTATAAACATTTAGCTTCCTAATTTAAAAAAAATATTTTTTTTAACCTTAACCTAAATTATACCTCTTTAAATATTCATTTAAAGGCTAGTTATTTAAGGCTATTATTTATTAACCCAGTGCTGAAAATAACTCAATATCACCCTGGCACAAGCACAAAAAAAAAAATTACTATTACAGAAATGTGTTGTTTTTGGGATCCGTTTATAAATGCAATTATTGCAGCGGGCTTGTGTGGTTTAATTAGGCAATGCTGGTGGAACCCAGATTATGCGATCCCTCCCCTTACACATGAACATTACGGGTGTGGCCTTACAGAAAGCCGCAGTCGGAGACTGTGGAGGGAAGGGGTTTGTCCAGACAAGGCCATTAACACCCCGAGCGTGGAGGCTGGGCTGCAGGCACATTCAGTGCTCTGCCATTGCCAGGACGGGGCACCGCGTCCCATGTTCTCATGACCCTGTCACGCGGTCGGCGTGAAGTCGCTCTACGACAACAGCATGGCCTTGTGGCGGGAACACTGCGTTACAGCAGGCCTTAGAGAGGAGAGGAGAGAGGAGGGCAAGTCAGAGAACAAAACATTCGGAAAATGAGCCATCCATATTTTACAGACGCCGTCCCCAATTCCGGTCCATGACCTGAGAGGTTGGGGCGACTCCCTGGGCTTAGGTGCGTCATCAAAAACACGCAGAAACGGAGCACTTGGAGATTAGCAAGCTCTCGATTGCATAACACCACATTTAAAGGATTTTTGGGTTAGGACACAGTGCAAGGTGGTTACGAGAATAATAGAGGGATGATAGATGCCCTCAGCTATTCTCCAAGTGACTATCCCTAATACAGTGCTGGAACCGTTTTATTCCAAACCGTCCTTCCTTAAATCATTCATAATAACCAATGATGAATGCATGAAAACTAGGCGGGTGCAAGGGAAAACAACATACATCACAAATGCAGAACCCATTCCTTTTAGCACACTATTTTTACTTATGCAACAAACGTTCTGCTTTGGGAACTTTGAAGTAGCCACCGCTCTCCGTTCTCACCCGAGTTTCTTTCCGCCCGTCCGACCCACTCTCCGACACCTCTTTGCGGCTCTGCCCACGCCGGCTGCGCCGCTCCCCCAGTGGGCTACGGCGGGCTGCACCACGGTCCCTGGGCGCCTCCCTCTGCCCCAGCGAGGGCTGGTCCTCCTGCCTGTCCAGAGCTTCCAGGGCTCGGTGTCTGCACTTGATGAGGCTGTGTATGGTCAGCACCAGCAGGGTACTCATGACAAACATGGCTCAGTGATACCAGCAGGGACGCCCCGAGTGCTCCCGTCATGGGAGCCACGCCCGTGCCCGGGCTGGATGTATCCCACTACTCCATAATGACAAAAGTCAAACAGAATCCAATGCTCGCTGCGTTTCCAGTCTTCTACAATCTGGTCTGAAACCTACATACAGGAATGTTTTTCCCTTCGAACGTACCAGATCACTAACGAAAACAGTACCTGTTGCCTTTGCATGGAATAGCGAGTGTCCCGAGCACAGTGTTCTGCTGCACCTCTGTCCTGTTTACAGTGACGGCTGGCAGACACGGTACCCCAGCTGCAGTGCCGCTCGGTGGGGGCTGATAATCCTCGACATGCCGTCCTTCAGCAGATGGCGGTGATGAGTGACAGCTACTCTCTCTAAGCTTCTCCGCTTGCGTCTTGGCCAACTGACACACGTGCCGTGTTGCCTTGACTAATCTGGACGCACCCTCTTGGCTCACAGTTCACAAAGAACAGGTTCCTCTGATGAGAGTCTGGCAGCTAGTCAGAACTTCCAAACGCAACCCTACGTCCTCGGATATCTTGTGTACCGTTCTATAAAGAAACCAAATTCCACTGTAATGAAAAATCAATAAACATCAAGATTGCTCCATAAAGCAACACATTCCACTGCATTGAAAATCAATACACAGCTACAAAGTTACGAAAGAAAATTTAACTGTTGTAGCAGCAGGATGTTTAGGAACAAAGACTTTCTAATCCATTCTTCTTGTTGAAACCAACAGGGTTTGAGAAGCAGCTCTGCAGTTTCCTCTGGTACACAGGTGGACACACAAACACTTCCATTTCCCAAAGATTAAAGGGCCTTGAATTCTTCTACCGCCAATGGTAGAGCTCTGCTTTGCCTCGCCTCCTAACCCCAACTCTCCCCATGTTTAAACTGGAATGACAGCACACTTAACCACCCAGAGCATGTCCCACCAAGGGCTCCCTCCCTCTGTATGCCCTGTGCATCCGTCAACACTGTACCGGGGGAGGTGGGGGAATGAGCAGAGGATAGAGGACGGCCTGCCCTGATGGCCAATGATGTAATGCATTAATCTGCACTTCTGAAGAAAAAATAATTAAAAACCCGCTGCAACATGGGTTTGTCCGAGTTCCGAGAACAGAGTGGAAGCCCGGGCCCTTACTGGCTGCTGTGAGGGGGAGGCGACCTCATTCCCTATTGGGTCCCGCAGTGAAAGAGAGATGGATCTTACGCTACACTATGAAGTGACGGACTACGCTTCGGTCCAAAGAGACGTTTACATGGAACCGATTTTCCCCATTTCACGCATGCTCTCGTTTGTCACGTTATGGAGGAACAAAGAGGACCCTTCTGAATGATTAAACCCTTTCATGGCCAGGTCCTGTGCCAGTTTATTTCTAAAGAAAAAATGCACAAAGATTCCCAAGCATTTTTGTGTAGACATTCTTGGCAGGGGTTTGGCCAAGGGTTAGTAAATGAACTGCTCAATAATGCTAAAATGACAAACAATCACTAATGAGACTTCCTGTGTGCCTGAGAAATTGGATATTAGCTTCTATTGCAAGATAGGCCTTTTGGCCTTCAATTGGAAGGAGTTTTCAGTCTTTAATACAAGTGAAACATTTTTCCCCGCCAATGAAATGAAAGTAACTGACTCAGAGGAAGCTGTTCCTTTACCTCCTCATTCACCCCAAGTCCATGCAAATCCTCTGACAGGTAAACAAAAAGGCATGTAGAAGATGTTTGAAGCAGTTTAAATGAGCTTATAGCAAAAATGTGCAGCCATGCTAATATCACAGCTCACAGCTCACAGCTCACAGCTCACAGCTCACAGCTCACAGCTCACAGCTCACAGCTCACAGCTCACACACAAACGCACACCTGGGTGCCAGCAACTGCAGAGACTGAGGAGGCTGATCCTGTACAATGGTTATCAAGTTTTTTTAGCAAAATTTTCATATTTCTCAAACTTCAGCACAATTCAGTGACAAGAGTCAACAACACTGCTAAACATTCCCAGGACTACATTACAGATGCTGTGGTTAGCTGCAGAAACTGCCAGAGACTGGGGCCAAAAGCTGCAATGAACCACATCTAAACTGATCCAGGAAAGTCTCAATCCGACCACATAACAGACCAAAAAAAAAAAAAAAAATCTACAAATAAGTGTCTAATTTTGTAAAGATGAAGTCATCCAGGAGAGTCTAAACCATCCCATGATGCACCAGAGCAAAGAACCCAGCCTTCTCAAGCATGTAATCTAGAGACCTTCTTCCTCGCAGATCGTCCAGTGGCAGTGCCCCGACGCAACATCAAGGCTGCAATAGCCAATGCACACCAGCAGCGTCTTGATCTCTCCAAGACCAGTCATAAAGCATACGTCCTTATTTTATTGCCATGGTGCACTGCAAATGCTATTCCCAACCCCTCTTAGCTAATAACACACCATACAAACACCACCAAACCGGCCAGAGGGGCAAGACAGAAACGCTTACTCCAAAGGCAGTGAAATGGACTGCCTTGTTGAAAACCACTATGTTTTACACTTCCTGCCCCGTTATCTCCATACTTGCCCTCACGAAACGCAGCGAGAACACGAACTGCACCTTTCCAGGGTTTAAGCTTCCCAATACCCAAAATCATCTCAGGGGCATCTAATGCGCCCTGAACCACCAAATGTAAGTTGTATAACGACAAATGTATCAATTCATTTTTATTTTATTTTTTTAAGAAAAGAAAAAAGTAAAACAGGGACAAAGTTACTTCAAAGTGCCAGTCTCCAACATCTGGAAGGGGAAGGAAACTGAATCAGATATCAAGTTCACTCTGCCCCAGGGCTTTTCCACTGCTCTTTCTTCACTCCTCACTGCTGGCAGCGTAACCAAATCACAGATTTCGATTAACGTAATCATAGAGTGAGGAAAAAGCACATCCCAAAATGCCTCTTTCACACTGCCAAAAACGACTACCCCCCTCCAATCACTGCAGCAGATCTACAGCTGTAGAGCAGCTCTGCACCCCGAGGCACTAATTGAAACCCGACCTTAATGGTTTGGGAAACGTACCACGACTCTCACAGTTAACAGCGTAACTGTCTGAAAGACCACTTTATTCATCAGCATGCTTCATTATGAGGACATTACCTGCCATCCATAAAAGTAAAATAATCAGAAGGAAGTCCTCAGTCATCTAATTTGGACTCCATTTAGTGGCATTAAGTATTGAATGCCAGCAAATAAGGAAATACTAAAAAACATTTGTTGTCGTTGTTTTTGCGCTAATGCTTTAAAAAAAGAGATCTGATGTGGCACACAACCGAGGTGCTGCACGAGTCAAGCTGGTAAACGGGTGCCCCCTGTTGGCTATATCTGGTACGATTTTGTAATGGCTTTTTGTAATTTACATTTGGAATTATGTACTGTAAAGACAGGTAGATTCATGATAAGGAAATGATGAATGCTTATAATCAGATTCATCTTCGGCAGGTACGCTCGATCGGGTACAGTTTTCAATGAGATTTTTATCAGGAGTTTGAGTTAGCCTCCAAATTCTTTAAGTTCAGTAAACGACCTTAGAAAAAACTGAATTACGTTGACTTCCAGCTTATTGTCCCAATACCTCTGGAGTTCACAGTAAAAAAAAATATATATTGCCCTACTCGAATGAAGTAGAGAGGGAGAGGTCCTGTCCATTTTATACTAGAAACGAAATCATTTATTGATCATGGTTGCATCTGAAATGTGTAAATTAGACAATAGCATTTGAGTTAAACAAAAAAATATGGCGTGGATAATACGTAGGCTATGTTCTGCCTTCTATTTAAGCGATAACTGCTTAATGCAGTTTTTCTTTTTAAATATTTAACGATAGCTTCACATTAAACGGTAGCCGAGCATTTAACGGTACCTCTGTTTTCCAAGTTCTAGCTCGCGATAAGACGTGTCTTGGGTCTAAAACTTATTTCTAGAGTAATGTCCCACACAATGTTAGAACCACTCTGGGTAATAAGTTGTTTGAAGAAAAATAGCAGGGTCGAAAGCATTTAAACACAAGCGTAACACAGTTTCAGCAAGGGCCTCTCAAGGCAAAATTTGCACTTGTTTTTTCAGCCGGGGCTACAAACTTACCAATCTAGCGGATAATTTATTCGAGTACTTGGAAATACCTTAAATGCACGCCATTCAAGCCCACACGGGGATCCTATAACGAAGCTTGCCTTGACCTTCACAACCAAAGAACGAACAAGCCCCTGGAATCTGTGATATTATAACATTGGAGACATACTGACAACAACGGACAACTTATTATTAATATACGTTTAACGTTTTTGTTCAAGATGTTTTGGACGTTTATGGTACTACCATGAGGTGTTCAAATGACTTGACACAGCGGTTATGCTCCTGTTAGCAGCTAGCTCATCCAGCCATTTCGCAATGCGCGTCCTTATTCGGTGCACATACATTTACTAATACGATACTGCACCATTTCTACAAATCCGTTGGCAAGATAGTCTGATAAGGAAAGAATTCGAGCCATGCAAATGTTTACAAAAGAAAATTAGTGTCCGCAATATCTTCCGTTGTGAAGTTGAGAACATCTAATCTTCGTTTCCAGCAATAAATTGTCAAATTAAGTAAAAAAAATAAAATAAAATAAAAATAAAAAGAGCCGATACACGAAAATAAACCGAAACGTTTAGCAACCCAGTAGTCAGATCATTCTGACGAGACGCATTTATTTTGTGTTTATAACATAGCCGCTTTTGCAATTAAAGTTGTAGTAAAATAACCACCCGAAAGACGTAACCTAATAGTGAAATTCATTCGATGGTTTGCAAATCTAACTCAAACCAAGGACACATTAAATAATGAAATAACGCTTTCTCTGGGGCCAGTAAAGGCGCACACTTACCTTATGGATCAGCGGGCGAACTCCGGACTGTAGGCTAGACGATGATATTTGTTTACTTAGCTGTTCGGTTGTCTTGGTTTTAAGCATGTAAAAATATACTTGCTTCTCAAACGAAGGGCAACAAGACGTGTATTCTCTATGTAACTCAGAAAACTCTAGTCTTAAACTCTAGTCTTAAAATGTCTTTCTCACACGCTTGAAACACTTCAGGATACGGAATCAGCCAGCTGATTTTGTGATTGAACACAAAACAGTGACGTATTTCTCAGTTTGGTTTTTAGTTTCTATGTTTGGTGTTGTAATTTGCCGACTGTCAGCCATTATCCTAATTACTTTTCATACTCGGAGTTAGAAACGAAAACACAAGACCACGAAAATACATGTGATGACTTCGAAGACTTCTACATTCGAGAATTGTTCTCTAATGCGTGCAACTTTTGCTTTGCTAGTAAACAAGAAACCGCATCAGAGTGACTTCCAATTCGATTACTAAATGCCATGTCAAATTTAATCTTCTTAATAAAAATAGTAACGATAGAATTTTTAAAATTGTTTAATTATTTAATCTTTCTTTTTGATATTGTTGAAATGTCTGAACGAGAGCTTCTTTTTTTACTAGTACAAAAGGATTCAGTTACCATGATCTCAATGCATATGTAGAATTCACTTATCTCATTTAATTTATACACAAACCCCACGATATAAAGTTCAATACAATGTTACTTCCTTTATTTTATACAGTGTGAGCAGACAATATCCTAAACGCAGACCCAGTAAGATACAAAAATCTTGATACGTGGTGACAGGAGCTACACGCACACAGGACCAGGGCCTATGCTATCAGTGAATAAGTCCATGTACAGTCTTACTGGCAGTTTCAGCAGCTGGTTCTCAAGTCGATTTAACATTTATTAATCATTGCTAATACATTTTAAAAGGTACGAAAAAAAACCCATCCTAGATATCATTTGTAAATTAAAGGTTTTCTTCACAAGCAATACAAATGTTAATTTTTTCCCCACGAAATCAAGAACTGAGTCTCAGATTTTTATTTACAGCTTTTGTGGGGAAAGATAAGGAGATACATTTACAATTGCACTGTGCCCCAACTGTTTACAATTTTAAAAAGTGACTGTCAGCCCACAATTGGATAAAGTATTACACTAATATTAGAACATCAATGCATATTCATAAAACAGTTTGTTTAAAATATAATTTAAAAACACATTAAGATTTATATTGATAGAGGTCAACTAAATTATTTGTATTTTTTAAGTTATTACATATAAAATCACATGGGAAGAATATGTATTTTTCTCTTGTCATAAAAATACCCTACATCCAGAAAACAGTACAATTTTCTGATGTGTAAACAAAATCATTTACGTACTTGGGAAGCATTACGATTAGATTAACCACCTGTTTTCAACTCAAAAAGAAAAGAAAAAAAACATTTATAAATTCCATACTTTAGATAATCCTACAAATGTGTCCAATTTTCTCAGGGTTTCAATTAAAGGCTCTCTTATTCGTAAACCAAAAATAAATAAATAAAACGTATTAAATAATTTTAAGATACATCTTTTATGATTTTTTTGAATAAATCCCCACTGTTTTCAGTTGGAAATTTTCTACACAGTGAAGCCAAATTGCATTGACATTGCAGTGTTTGCTTGTGCAGTTAACCTTTATGCAATCAAGGGCTGCTATGAAAATATCTCACTTCAAAGAGCCACTGTAGTAGGGGGACGGCTCTTGATAAGATGAATGGACAGAACACTGAGATAGAGCATTGATTTAGAATGATTCATGTGGTATATGATCCGTGAATATTGTGAGGCAACCATACCTCTCTCCAGTTGGCTGTGATGTTGCAACAACGTTTCTGACCCGTTGTGGGGACGTTACAACATGTGTGTGCTGAGGAATTCCCCTGCAGATGTTCAGATTGTTAGGCATTGTTTCAATCCCCACCATTCTTGCCACTGATTGTGACAAACAATGAAAAACGACTTCCTTTCTTCCGGAAAATTTCAGTGTTCAACTCGTTAGCTTCCAGATATTTCTGCTGTGTCAATAAAACCACCACCATGCAAAACGTCAACTCACTGCGACTGATAGCAAATTTAGTTTTTAAATTAATTTTATAAGCTTTGAAAATTAATTCAGAACATTACATAAGTCTTCACGTTGACCAAATAATGTCAAATAAGTCAGTATTTTCTCTGAAGTCTCAAAAGCAAAATCAGCTTAAACAATAGTTTATAAAAATAGAGTTTCATATGTTTGTCTCCTGTGACAAAGCACACAGGACCAGTATATTTCTATTTTGACCATATTGGTAGCCCTAAAAACAGCTTCACTGGGTCCACATTTCTAATAATATAATTAATTTCATGGCTCTGAAGCTGTGCAACAAAAAAACTTTCTTCTGATGGGAAAAGTAAAATTGTGCTCTGATTCTGTGCTGTGACAGTGTCTGACCGTCATTGGCATTTCTGACCTAGCCTATTCAATAAAATAAAAACAAAGACTCAGACTTACTCAGACATCTTCAACACCCACGGAACGTTTCGAAACATTGCATGCCAAAAGGGTTCCACCCCTCATTCTGAGAAACAGAATCTTAGTTTTCAGCTCAAATTTCAGCTCGAAACATTGAGTGCACCAGTATTCACTCTTTAAGTAAAACGACGCGACAAGCCTTCATCTACGACTAGTTACACATGAGACAGCTGGTTAGATCCTTTTAGATCCCTGGTCTGGCCATCTTTGAAGCCACTATTTTTTCCTTATAAAGGAAGCTTTAAACTATGTAATCAACAAAAGCAACACGCAACAGCTCCAGTGTGGAAACAAAAACACCTTTATGTCTTCGCCTACTGCCTACCCACATCAGATGCCAACAGAGAACAAGAGTGGTGTTTCAGGCCCCATAGCTAATACCCAAACAGACCCACAAGTGACAGACACCTCTAGAGGGTGCTACATAACGAGGAGGATGTGGTGACCCTGAGATGGGACAGGGGGGCCAGCTGGGAAGGGGCCGAGCAGAGGCCATGTTGCCGTACACCTGTCTTGGGGACTTCGGTGGCACAGTAAGGTGAGACAGAATGACATCCCATGGCAACCTGCCTTTGTTCCCAGCCCTATTTCAAATACATTAACAAACAGGATCAAACAGGTCACTGTGGATGATTAGGTCACAGTTCTGATTTGCACTGCAGTCCTCTTGCAGTGGATTTTACTGAGCCTAAATTGCAGCTGAGCTGTGATGCTATGGTCTGGGTTCAGACAGTTTCCATCGTAGTGCTGGATGGGCAAAAGGCTCTGTATGACCTCACCTCCTGTGGCAAGGTTCTTGAGAGAGGAGGTGGGATTCCTTTGTTCCTTAATTCCTTAAGTCTCTTGGTTACTCTTTGGGTTGCCCTTGCTCTCTCGGCATCTGCTCAGTGACCTCCTCCCCTACCTGGCTCTCCTCCACAGACAAGGTCTCCTCTCCATGGCGACGGGGGGTCATTCGTATCAGCATGGAGCTGTCGGAGGTTTGAGTGACCGTGTCGTCGTCGTCCACCGGGAGCTTTCGCGGGATTGGGGAGCGCCGGTGTACAGGGGACGGAGGGGGGATGGTCGAAGAGGTAGAAGGCTGTTTGGACAGAGATGATTTGATCACATGATCTCAATAACAGCAATTGCAGAACTGTGCTTGTGCTTGTTGCTTGGCTTCCTGCTATAATGAGAGTCAGGCAAGCGGCTCAGCTCTGCCTGAGTTGTTTTTCTGCATAAACAGTATGAATGACTGTATTTGTGTGTGTATGTTTTTGAGTGGGTCCTTAGAGCCCATACCTGCAGGGAGGTGCTGGATTTGAACGTCTTCTCCTTCAGTTTGGTGAAGGTGCCTTTGATGCCAGACTTCTCCGTCATCTCCAACGCCGCTTTGAAAAGCTTGGGAGTCTCTGGCCTCGGAGGGATCACCTGGGCCTCCTTCTCCCCTTTGGAATCCGCTGGCTTCTTGTCTTTCGTCAACATTTTCCTGTGGAACAATTGTATGGGAAAGACCCTTTACTGAGCGCAGGATGACATCACACACATATTACTCTGACATCACTGGTAAAACATTGTGGCAGCGACAATTTTTTCATCAGTGTTGTGAGAATATTCTGTGTAAGACGGGACTGACATTCTTATTAATTAAAATGGTCACCAAACCAATCAAAAAAACACACACACACACACACAGGTTCACATAAAATTATACGCTGACCCACATTGGTTAAATGCCAATTCCCAGACCCCTGCTCATTCTGTTGTCCCTCACCTCATAGGAGCAGTAAAGGTCATGAGTCACAGTAAACACAGAAACAAATCACGAGGTAAACAGCTAATCAGCTCTGACCGCCTAATTCTGTTTACTTATATTCAATTATGCAATAAAGGTTGGTTAGAGACCCCGGCTCCACCCTCTCCCCTCTGTGTTGACTGGAGTCAGGTGACGGGTCATGTGACTCGCACCACCGGTTGTGATAAAAAGCGCTAAGACGGGAGCACAGAGGCAGCAGAGGACCGGCTCCTCTCTCTCACTTGGCCTTCTTGCGGAGTAGCTTCTGGGACTCAGGGTAGTGGACCAGGATGTTTGCTAGATCCTTCTTGTCCAGGATGAATAGGTTGGCGAATCCGTGCGCCACCACGTTAGCCGTCCTCCGGTTCCCTCCTCCGACAGCTAGCAAGCTTCCCCCCGGTGAGCAAACACAAGGACAGGAGTTAGGGGCGTTACAGGCATTAGGGGAGTTAGGGAGGTTACGGGCGTTAGGGAGATTCGGGGCGTTAGGGAGGCTAAAGGCCTTATGGCGTTAGGGATGTTAGGGGGTTTAGGGGTGTTAAGGACGGCCAGGATCATGTAGCATCTATAATTCATTTGAAAGCACTGAGTAAAAACATTTAATTGGGATAAGAGACTTAATATTGAATAAATGGACCACATTAACTGTTTAAAAAGTGAGAAGTAAAGACTATTTGCACTGTGAATATGTTTACCTGATTTCTCCGAACACAGACCCCGCTCTCAGCGTCACAAACACAGTCTTCCCATCAGGACCGCCCACCACCTGTACCTCCCCGGCTTTGATAATGTACATCTCTCGTCCAATCTCGCCCTGCAACACACCAGGGGCGTGGCATTACTGTCAAGACATGACACAGTGAACATGACAATGTGGGAGAGAGGGGTTAGAAGCAGAGCTTTGAGGAGTTTAGTCCCGCCCAAAAAAAAACAAGCATGCAGGGCATTGCTCTAACAGCATTAAATCTTTAATTACTGGAGTGGAGTGGAGTCTCCAAGTTCTGAGCAGTACTCAGTGTATACATATTGTATACTATTTACTATACACTATGTATAGTAATTTATATAGAGTATAGAGCGTAAGTAGTGTATACAACGTATATAGTATTAGTAGTGTATATAGCATAATGCTTAATATGAGCACAAATGATATGATAAGGTAAGGTAAAGGTAAATAAGGTAAAAGGAGGACACAGGCGGATGTAAAATGATTAAGGTTAGTGTATATCGACAAAAAAAAAACAAAGTTCATTAGACCCTTTATTCACCTTCTTGCAAACATAGTCCCCTGGGAGATAGACCACAGACTTGAGTGTCTTCAACATGTCGAAGATCATCTGTCGGTCACAGCCCTGATAGAAGGAAAGGAGAGGAAACAAGATTGACTACATTGGTACTTGCTAGCTAGCCAGTCACATTTGGTTAGGTTTCCAGCTAAAAGGCTACTATTTAAGAAAAGCTAGTGGAATAGTGGAATATAACAATATAGTTTATTAACTTCTTACTGATTGCCAAACCTATAAAAGGAGCTTTCGAGCAAATATTCTCCCCAGAATACTTAAAATGCATGACTAACCAACTCTCGTAGACAGGCTAGTATTCAGAGCTAGGTGCAATTGTTTTATTAACTGACCTGCCTAACGCATGATAGTTGCGTTTTTTTGCCACCTCACACATGCGCTGTACATGCACCGGACAACCATCCGGTGGTCATAAGGAGCTTTGTGCAGCCTGATTTAATAACTATAAACCCACATACATCATTAGAGAACACTAGGTAGAAAAGCCCTTGGCTTGGATGTTTTTCTGATAGCAATACGGTAAACTGGACCTATATCTGGAGTTACCTGGAAGAGAGCCACTTTGCTAACAATGTCGTAATTGACGTCCACAGCGATATCTAGCCTCATCTTGTCTGGGAGCTGCACCAGCAGCTCCTGTTCATCTGATGCGGAGAGAGAGACGTCAGGTCAAAGCTTCTTTGCAGAAGCTCAATTGACAGCCATTAAACGGCCAGCAGCAGAACGGATTTTGTCCTGCTTCTTACCCAGCATGCCCTGGGACTGCCAGGTGTAGTCGTACCAGGTCTTGACCCGGTTCTGGACCTCGCGGGGTATACGGTAGGAGGTCATGTACTTGATGGTGCTATCCATGCAGGCCCGATAGTAGGTCTGCCCTGCAGTGGCTGCACCGACCACATCCCTCATCTGAAACAAGGGAACCAGAAGGCATACCAATCATGGGCGCTCAACGGAAGAACGTTCGTTTTGGCTTTGGATATTACTGGAGGGATGTGGATGTGACTTCAATCCAGTGCACAATTAAACATGCAGTTCCTTACCTTTGAAACAATTAGTATACGTCTATAACTCTTAAATCAGACATTGTTAATGCCACCAACTATGAATGGTCAATGTTACCACCAAGCCTGTTTAACCAAACGCTACCAACCTGTCCGATCATAATGGAGAAAGCAAAGACTCCCACAAAGTAGTTGACAAGCTGGAAGATAATCTCGAAGAGCGTGGTTGGGTCAGGCAAGCCCCCAATGGTGATCAGGGTCTTCACAGCAAAGTAGTAGCAACGTATGTAGCTGATCAACGAAAGATAAGCGAAACAATTCTGTTGACTCATATGGGTAGGTCGACCAAGAGCAAAGCAATCTCATGGGATATGACACAACGAACATGTTAACCGAGATGACTCCACACACCTGTTGCCGACTCCGTCATACACCCATTTGGTGGAACCAAGTCCTTCGTAGTCAGACCCCCAATAGAAGAGACAGGCATTCACGTGCAGGGAGTAGAGGAGGTAGGTGGTGGTTCGGATCACTCTGTTAGAATGGTAAAGAGACAGGAGGGTGCAAAAGATGTTGGGGGGCGGAAGTGTTGGATTGTGGAGGTAGAAGAGAGAAAGACAGGGTGGATCAGCAAAGTCGCCACAGGCCTCACAAGTTCGTGACAGAGCTACCCCGTATTTCAAAGACACAAAAATAGTTCTAATAATCCATATTCTCCAATCCATGATTTTCAGACAGGCCACAGGGCCTGTTTTGCTCCAAAACAAGAACGATTCGGAGAGACTTTATTTCACAGTGAACAGCACAGTGTTTGTTAACCTTTTAACCATTCTCTTACCTGTAGATGTACGCTTTGCTCAGAATGGCCTCCAGACGGTCATTGAACTCAAAGAAAGCCATATACTGTTTGGGGGGGGTAGGGGGAGGAGAAGAGAATCTCAGAAGTGTACAGGCCCTAAACCCAGTGGCTCTACTACATTACAGCACAAGCCTTGTTTTCCAAGGTTTCCCTTAGAAGATCAATGTTATTGTCATCACGTAGCCAGGCTGAACACAATTTAAAGATGCATAGGGCAGCTGGGTGGTAATCTGTTAAAGTGAATCTAAATTGACAGTAAGTGTTTAAGTCAGCGAGCTTACCTTCAGCAGCCGAGGGAAACGCAGGAGGGAGTTAAAGCCAGTTTTAATATATAACAATTCCAAGGGGAACAAAGAGATGACGTCCATCTGAAAACAAGAAAATAATTTATGGTTTTTTTTAAACCAAGAAGTCTGCCAAACTCAAAGTTTTAATTTTACACTGGTGAACTAGCATATGCCGGATCAGCCTTAACTATTTAGAAGTGTAAAGTTATAATTTATTCACCATTTTAATTAGTATGATCCAAAATGCCTTTACCTTGAACCGAAGAGTTTTAATGTAGTTTTTTCTCATTTCTATTTTGTCACACTACAATAAAAAGGAAGAAGTTAACACAGATACACAATTTAGGTGACACCATTGCATCTGTATTTATGTGTGGTTGATCTTGTCTGTTGCACCATCACTAACCACAATGTCTCCTCCACGGACGAACTGCAGGCGAGGCTGGAAGACCAGGATGTCCAGGATGTAGATAGTGTCGCACAGGTAGTCAGTCAGCAGCCACAGGTGGATGTTGTCGGGGGTCTGGTAGGGGAAGGCCCATCGTACAGGGATCAGCCACACGTTCCAGTTCCAGGCCAAAGTGACAAAGAACAGCCACAGAACGTAGATCAGGTCTGCAAAGGGGGAGGATGTGGGTCAACTGAACATATATATCTACTGTCTATTAATCTGGGCTAAGTGTATCACACAGTGTTTGGGAAAGGCGTCACATGGTCTCTATAGAGCAGAGGTCCCCAATAGTGATTCTTAACTAAACACAACTAAAGGACTGTAACTACACTGAAGTCAAATGGGCAGACCAAACTATCAAATTCTGCTATTGGTTGAACAGGCTGCACTAGAGAAAAGGTTAAATTATTTAAACCCTAATACATCCACTCCTGGGAACCTTCCTCTCCCCGGACTACCCAAGGCCAGCAGAGTGAGACGAGGACCTTACTGGTAAAGGGGTCGATGCTTTCTGGGAAGCGGTAATCCGCCATGGTCCTCAACCAGGACGGTGGCTTCACCTTGCAGCAGAGCATCTCGTAGTAGTGGTCCTCAACCTCCTTCTGTGTCGGGGCCGACGCCTCCTCCTTTGGCTCTTCAGGAGGAGGAGGTGGAGGAGGAGCGGCAGGTTTCTTTGCGGGAGCTACGGGGATGTTTGTAAAGCACATGCACAGAGTTTGTATATAAGCTCAAATATTAATTTAATATTTTCAATTATCTCTATATATAAATATTTTATAGTATTTTTTATAGTATTTTTCCCCGAAAAACTCCAAAATGTTGCATGCTTAAATTAATCTTGTAACTTAATAAACCCACAGTTTAGTCTACAGTCTTACTGAATTCAAAACTAAGAAAAATTGGGAGGGATTATGTCTCTGTGAATTGTGTCTGTATGTCTGGTCAAACGGACAGGCAGTTGGGCTCTCCTCATCAGACTCGTCTGGGTCAATGAGCTTCTCCTTGGCACGCTCCGTCCTTTCCTTAAAGAGCTTCACCAGCTCCTGCAGGCGCTCGTTCACAATGGCGCTGGTCTGGCTGGCGGCCGAGGCGGGCCTTTCTCTCATCCTGCCAAGACCGGGAACTTCATCATGAGATTGTACAACCAAAGTGCTATTAAAATAACACAGAAGTGTGGGAAACCTCTGCCCTGCTGAATTTAGGGATAGGTCACTCCACGTTTTCTAAGCATCCCCCCCAAACATAACTCTTCACTCTTTACTCCAATCTCCATAAGATCTTTCCCTAGTGTAAATTAATCCTAAATTCTGAGATCTTTATTGCTTCTCTAGTGTTGCTCCATTATTTTAACCTGTTTGCCATTTTTCAGATAGCAGAAGCAATAGAGTTGGTTGGCTAGTTTGCAATCCTCTATGTTCTTCTGAGCATCTTAGATCTGGGTCGTTGGTTGGTTTCTCAGTTTGGTTGTCGGTTTACTAGCATCACGTGAAGGACCGTGGCAGACCACTCACCCATCATCAACACTAAGCAGGCTAGCCTGGCTGGGCCACGCCCTGATGGTGGTCTCTGCCTCTTCCTCGTTGTCCTCCTGAGAGTACAGCGTCTTTCTGAGAAAGGTAGAGCAGAAAGGGCCAGTGAGGAAAGGTAGGGCACGTTGAGGACCATGAGTGGTGGCTGATGATGCTGCACAGGCCTGGGAACCGAGGAGCAGCTGCAGCAGAGACAAGCAGGCAGGTTACAGGCTAGGTCAATAGCCTCACTTGCCAATGGGCTATGAAAAGAGCAAGGGTGGTTATGAAGGAGACTGATGGGGTTAAACTGGATTATGTACACTATGGCAACAGGGGAACTTTTAAATTGGATTTAATATGCACTTCTGAGCTTAGTTTTATGAGTAACTGTACAAATCATGGGTCATCTTCACTAAGCCCTCCACAGCCCCCTGTCCTGGCACACCGAAAATGCATTCTTTTGGGATGAACTTTTTCATTGTCGCTAGTGTTGCATGAAGAACCCTGAACTGACTGAAATAGACTATTGATGAAGAGGGGCAGGGGGCGGTAGTGGTTGGGAGGGTGGATTGAGTGGATGAAGTAAATGTTTGAGTGTCAATGAATAAATCACCGATGACAATGACGATATGATAACTTTGATGATGATTGATGTTTTTATGGGTTTTTTTTGGATGTGCCTTACATCTTGGTCCAAAAATTCTGCAGCTTTCGCTCTCTGGGCCGACCCATCAATCCACCCCGAGTGGAGGGGGTGGGGATCACAACAAGGATTGGGAAAAGGAGCCCATTGGGAGCCAAAGGAAGAGAAAGTTAAAGGTAAAGGCTGCTAAGGAGGAGTCAAGTCATCTAGCAAGCAGACAAATAATCACAATTAAACCATAGGAGCGCCATAGAGTGACAGCTGCTATCAGACAGACAGGCATACATACGTACATACTTACACACATACATACATACTCATACACATACAGCTTCAGGACAGGAGATGGGGTGGGGGGTTTTGCACATGTTTGCAATTCAGTGCAAGAATAGGTTGTAAAACTATAAATCTGATTTAGATCTACATAGTTAAAGCCATAGCAGTGTTGTGTTCTTACTCATTATCAACTGCCGTGCTGTATTTGTACAAAAGGGAAAAGAGAAAAGGAAGAAAAAAATATATAAAAATGGAGTGAGAAGGTGCAGGTTTTGTGTAATTACTCAAGCAGGAAATTTGTTTAATCGTTTTCATGTTTGGCGAGTATTTAGTTTTAGCGTAATCTACACAGAAAGTGACCACCAGGGATGCACGGTGCCAGCTCACCTCCGAGTCGCCGGGCTGACGCCTGGCACTGCCAAGGTCTTGAGTTTGTGGTCATGTGGGGCGACGATTTGGGGCATGCTGTGGAGACCCCCTCCTAACTCTCCCTCCGAATCCACATCCTCCACGTTGACCGCTGGGTGCACACTCAACCTGGAGCTCTCTGGGGAATACACAGATGACTCTAGAACCCAGTGGAATGATGATTTTAGGGATCTCCCAGTGACACATCTGACAACATGGTTCATGAATCTACATGATTAATCAATCCTCTGAATTTATGGCCCTAGATCTCTGAAGAAAGCATTTTTCAGACTATATATTTAAACATACGGTACTATTGGTGACTCATGAGGAAGCACAGAGAAACGTACCTGTTTGTAAATTTGTCTGTGTTTTAAAAAAAGGGCCTTTACAAAAGCAGGAGATAACAGAAATTTTACGAAACAATATTTCACACAAAAGAATTTATGCACAATGGTTCAAAAAATGTTAATGTACACAACCACAGCACAGGACTGCAAGGCATAGCACGGCACAGCGTCAGCTTAGCATCGCATAGGAGAGGTCAGCACTACTGCTGTCAGTTACCTGAGGCTTGAGCAGGATCTGCGGGATCTGGGCTTCTCTCGTTGAGGAAGCTGGGGTTGGAGAGCCCTGACAGCTGCCTCTGCAGGCCAATCGGAGGCAGGCGAGGATAGCTTGGAACATTGGGAAGCTCCAAGTTGCTACAGGGGGAGGATGGGGAGGGGGTCCGGCATGGGCAGAGGGGCGTCTGCCGCACTAACCGGTCTAACTCAAGGTTGGGCTTTTGTTGTTTAGGCATCCTGCAGAGGCCTCACACTATTGAAGTGGTTAACAAAGTTGAGGCAGTACTGCTGGGCGAGCCGGGGCAGTTTGGTAACCTGTTGGTTGACTTGCGGAAGCTGCTGGGGGAGCTGCTGTTTGAGTTGCGATAATTGCGTGGGCAGCTGCTGCTTGAGTTGCGATAATTGCGTGGGCAGCTGCTGTTTTAGTTGCAATAGCTGCGCGGGGAATGGCGGTTTTAGTTGCGATAGCTGCGTGGTCAACTGCTGCTTGAGTTGAGATAACTGTGGGGACACCTGCTGTTTGAGTTGTGATAGCTGTGTGGGCAACTGTTGTTTGAGTTGCGATAGCTGTGGGGACACCTGCTGTTTGAGTTGCGATAGCGGTGGGGACACCTGCTGTTTGAGCTGCGATAGCTGTGGGGACACCTGCTGTTTGAGTTGCGATAGCTGTGGGGACACCTGCTGTTTGAGTTGTGATAGCTGTGGGGACACCTGCTGTTTGAGTTGCGACAGCTTTGGGGACACCTGCTGTTTGAGTTGCGATAGCTGTGGGGACACCTGCTGTTTGAGTTGCGACAGCTGTGGGGACACCTGCTGTTTGAGTTGCGATAGCTGCGTGGGCAACTGCTGTTTGAGTTGCGATAGCTGCGTGGGCAACTGCTGGGTGAGTTGGACCAATCGTGGGGGCAGCTTGGGCATCTGAGGCTGGTTAGGCAAAGTTATGTTGTTCTCATGCAGCAGCAGGTTGAAGCTGTCGAGGCACTTTGACGTGTAGGGGATACGCATAAGCCAGCTCTTTACTGGATTGCAGCAGGTGTGAACTGGAGGCAGAGAGGAGAACATGTCACAATCACACAAAGACAATCTAGGAACACCTTGACAGACCTACACCTAGTGAGAGTCACAAACCGTGATCTCCCCCTAAACAGACACACAAATCAAATGACAAACACTGTCATCAATTCCCATTGAAACACCAAACTGTTCATGGAACTGGTGATTCCTGTACAGGCATTTCTCAACAAATTAAACGGTGTTGCCATATCCATAAATTTATGCATTTTGTTTTCACAAAAAAGCGCAGACTTGCCTCCAATCACTTCCCCTGTATCTTCTTCCTCCTGTAGCAATTCACAAGAAAAGGAGAATAATCAACAGGTGAAACTTTATCAATGACAACAAGTCATCAGCCATAGCTGATCTCATGATTCCTTGAGCACTTTTTTACCACTGTAGCAGATGGAGGGCAAGCCTCTCCTCCGCCAGACTGGGGTTGCTGAGTCACTGGAGGGGATTCTATCACAGGCGGTGGTGGTGTCTTCACTGGTGTTGGCTCTGGCTCTGTCACAGGCAGTGATGGTGTCTTCACTGGTGTTGGCTCTGGTGGTGATAGTGCCTTTACTGGTGTTGGTTCTGGTGGTGATGGGGTCTTTACTGGGGTTGGTTCTGGCTCTGTCACAGGCGGTGATGGTGTCTTCAACGGGGTTGGATCTGGTTCTTTGGTTGGTGGTGATGGTGTTTTCACTGGTGTTGGCTCTGGCTCTGTCACAGGCGGTGATGGTGTCTTCACTGGTGTTGGCTCTGGTGGTGATGGTGCCTTTACTGGTGTTGGCTCTGGTGGTGATGGTGTCTTTACTGGGGTTGGCTCTGACTCTGTCACAGGCGGTGATGGTGCCTTTACTGGTGTTGGCTCTGGTGATGATGGTGTCTTTACTGGAGTTGGCTCTGACTCTGTCACAGGCGGTGATGGTGTCTTCACTGGTGTTGGCTCTGGTGGTGATGGTGCCTTTACTGGTGTTGGCTCTG
>JAOYSI010011111.1:0-10020 GCA_025775065.1 Hiodon alosoides | reverse complement strand
GTGACCTCTTACCATCCTGCTGGCCTACAGACGAGTCTGAGGGAGTGACCTCTTACCATCCTGCTGGCCTACAGACGGCCCCGAGTCTGAGGGAGTCTGGGGGGGACTGCAGAGCACTCCCAGCGGCTCAGAGGTCAATCTGCTCCTGGTTTGCTGGGTTAACCTGGAACCAGAGAGAACCGAGATCGCAGAAGCATCCAGAACCGAGACCACAGAATCATGCAGAACTTAAATCTGAGGTGGAGCTGACAGTAGGACGACTGGACCACAGCACCAACCCCAGCGGCTGGATTCCAGCAGGTTCTGATCGACAGCTGTCAGAAGGTTGAGATGAATAAAAAGCGGGATCAGTACCTGCTCACATTCAGGCTAGAGCTGAAGGCCGAGGAGGGCCAACGATCACTGCGCTCTTCATCAGACTCCTCCAGATCATTCAGGGCCTAGAACACACCACTGTGAATACACTGTGGGCGTGCACACTCACGCTCGCACCCGTGCACGCTCACGCACTCACGCTCACCTGTGAGTCCATGACAGACTGACTGAGGCTGGACAGCCTGGTTGGGGGATCCATTCTCTGCAGGACTGGTAGCTCTGGATGGGTGCCACAGTCCGGGGCCACAGTCACATTGGGGAACCCTGGGAGGGACAACTTTGTCAGATGGATGATCTCTTCACACAGCCTGGAGAACCACCAAATTTCACGCAGACACACCTGCCTGTCTGGGTGGGGCGTCACCAAACAGGTCCTTCACCACAGCCATTGCTCTGTCTGAATGGGCAAGAGCATCCTGCAGTCGGCACTTATCTGAAAACACCTGGAGGGGAAGCGCACACACACATCAGCACTTGCACCTCACACCTCACACAGTTTCCCCGAAGAGACCGAGGTATTCCTGCCCCTCAGCCCACCTCTCTGATGATGTTCGTGTGGGCGTGGCTAAGCAGGGCGGGGCTGGTGGGGGCGTTTCCCCTCAGCCTGCGCCTCAGGGCTCGCTCTCTCAGCTCCCACTGTGCAGCCGCCCGGTTCCTGGAGCGGTGGATCTCGTGGCGCCTGCTCTGAACCGGAACGGAGGGTGAACACACACACACACACTCGCGCACGCCCCGCGCAAACACACTGCCGCAGGTACACGCATCCGCTAATCTGGTCCGAGTCACATGAGGGGATACCCTGTGGGGGCGGGCACAGAGCCGACACTCACCAGCTCCTCGGGCGTGGCCTGGTGCACCGTGAGGTCGTGGACAGTGCTCTGGTAACACACAAGCGTAAGATCTCACTAACACACCTTCCCAAGGGGAAAATAGGTTTTCATCATTTAAAAAGAACCCAAAACAACCGCCTCAGTGTGCCCATCACGCGGTTTACATGGGAAACACCGCCGTGCGTTTCCGAAAGACACACACCACCCATTCCTGCTTGGGACCAGGTGTCTTTTTAGCCCGGGCCAGTCGTTTCCCGGGACGACGCTGAGAACGGTTCGTCTTCACAAATGACATCTGCCTACGTAGCGAAGGAAGGATTTCAGTCACACAGCGGTAGCATGCAACTTCTCTACCAACATTCTACTAATTCGTTTGAAAACACAGAAACGTCTCTTCACGCATGACGATGCCTACCGAGAATGGCGGCGTTTACAATCATGTTGACGCTTTTCACCCCTTTAATGTAGTCAATTAGTCAATTAACTTAATGTATTTCTACTATTCGTCTGTTTCATAAATAATGCAATACTGACCGATGCTAAGGTAAACTCCAATATAAACGAGCTAATAATCTCCGCAGGCAAGTCCACTAATGTTTAATTTCTTCTCTCAAGCATTTTAGCAACACATATAGACCTGATATGATTTAAAATAAAAACTTAAACCGAAGCCATCTAATTAAATGCTAATGTGCAACCGCTGGTATTTTCAGAAGGATATGTCCCACCGTTTACTCAACCCAGTTTAGAAGTTAATTTTAATTTTTAATTTTATTTTGCTAGCATGTAGAGTTAATATCCAACTTCGCCAATGCACCAACTGCTACTAGAGATATCGATAATCCAAGATTCTTGGCAAGAATCGATTTAAACTCAAACCGAACGTATGCAATGTACCAAATGTAACAGAAGAAAAAACGGTAAACCAATTTAAATAGGTTGCTTTCTATTGTCCACGGTATTACAATATAATTTTGTAAAAAAAAAAAAGAAAAGTAGCTATGACCTAAATGTTTTTAAACACCCATTTATTTTAGAACTAAAGATAAACGGAAGTTACGCGCAAGCTATGACAGAATTAGATTAATAAAACTACAGTTACTCCGTAAAACCATTAAAACATTGCAAGTTATTTTGGTTTAAAGTTTCTTCTCACCCCAAATATCGCTGAAGCCTGGCGCTGCAATTTCTGTGATACGCGCCTTAAAGTTAATCTGGGTTCACTTCCCCCGTTACCAAGAAACGACGGACGCCAGGTGGAGACTAAGTGTAGAGGGAAATGTAGTTTTTACTGCTCATTGACAAGTACAACCTATTTTCAACGATGTATTCTGCTTTTATTAGATTAAATAAATAGCTTGCTTCAAAATGACGTATTGCTGTAATTTGTTATCGTATTCGTTCTGTCACAGGGATTGCCTACCTGGGGATTTTCTAAAGCCTTAAAACAGCATTTATTTAAAACACCCAACAGTTAAAGCAGAGAGAGGTAGACGTAGCCTATGTGCCGGTTTTGCGTTCAGGTGAAATATGAGCAGGTACACACATTGTTAACTCTCGAAATACCAAATAATTCTTAAAACTGAGCCTATTGTTTTTCTCCACCTATTGTAGTAACATACTAACTCCATAAGATGGCGTAACCGTCCATGAAATTGTGACGGTTTACAACATGCGTCGGACTGAAGATATTCGATACATTTGGTAGATTATCAAGGGGAAACGCTTTCGAACATAACTTTTCATCATGATCGTTGGCAGTGTTGTAATTTTCATCTTAATATTAAACATCACTTTAGTTTACTTGCTCTTACACTTCCGTGTGAAAGAAGTCTTTCTATATAAACGTTGACAAGTTTGTATAGTAAAAGTAACGCAGCATATTAAAATGTTCGTATTGTAAAAGTAACGCAGCATATTCAAATGTTCGTATTGTAAAAGTAACGCAATATATTCAAATGTTTTAAATACAATTGTTCGCTATCCCATTGTTATTATTGCACCGAATGTAACTAATCGTGGTTATTGCTAAATCCCAACAGTTTCCGCGAAATAGAAACCGACTGTAAAACAATAGATCAATAAATTACTGAAAATGTTAAAAAACGAAGTAATGGTCAAGGTCGAAGCAATCATCTAGTAACTGCATGATTTTAGCCAAAGAGGGAAAACGCCTATTCACCAACGTCTCTGCTCTAGTTTCCGTGTGACATTCATAAAGCAGCGAAATCTGCACATTATAATATTAATTAACATACGCACGCTCAACTAATGTCTGCGTTCGGGTTCCGGTGGACTGCCCTCGAGCCGCGCTGCCCAGAACTGTCCAAGCAGATTGCGGTCCGCACTGCGCATGCGCTTAACTGGACGAGTACCCAGATTGAAAAGAGAAAACTTCGCAGAACTCAGGGTTATCCGCGGACGGCAGTTTGAGCAGTCTTTCGACGCGAATGGGCACGTGAACTGACGCACAGAAAATGCATTGAGGAGACGGACCACTGGCATCTTGAGTGGAGGCTTTGCCGCCCGTGGGTTTTAGTCCGGAAGGTTTTCAGTGCCAAGTACTTCACACGATTTGTAGGACTGCCCAGATTTGGTAAATCGTGTAACGTGGATTAGAGGTTAAAAATGACTTGCTCTGCTGGTCGTCGGGACAGAACAGGATTCCGTGAGAACGTCTACAGCGCGTATGGATTACATGTGAAATCGGCGTTGGTTTCGCTGTATCTCTTGGGAGAGGTTATGTGAGAAGTGTGTTTTCATTTCTTAGTTGCGAAGACATGGGACAACTTTCACCCTGCTTCCCCGCGGTCCGTTTGGGCTGGATTTATTCGAATTTTTGCCGTGGTTCAATATAATTTAAATAATGGGGAAGGGATATGCTTCACATAACTGACAAAAAAACGCGTAACCTGTTCTAATTCTTCCTAGACTGGGCAGGATTTTTAAAGAGCATTGTTAAATGTATTCAACGTCGTGTGTAAAATGAAAACAGTAGATCCTTGTTAGAAGTACTTGGTGACCCGTTTTTTTTTTTGGATCTATTGGATTACCAACGGAATTCTCATACCAAACGACAATTACGAAGTTGCCAGGCCCGTGCTTGTGCGCTTCATTACGTTCACTTCATTCATTCAAGAAAACCACTGGTTAACAAGATTAAATCCCACGCGCGGAACTGAGGGGCTCGGAGACGTAGCCAAGTACCGTGAGCGTCGAGCGCCCAGGGTAGGTTTCTGCGATGTGGGGCGGAAGTTTCCCGACATCTCTCGCTATGGTTTTGACTCTGCTCCCGGCGATTATTGACGTGAAAGCGAGCGGGGAGTACTGCCACGGCTGGCGAGACGCACAAGGCGACTGGCGGGATGGTTTCCAGTGCCCCGAGCGCTTCGACAGCCAGGAGGCCATCGTGTGTTGCGGAAAGTGCGAGCTGCGGTACTGCTGCGCCAGCAGCGACGCGCGGCTGGACCAGGGCACATGCGACAACGACAAGCAAGCCCCCGAGCCGGGCACCGGCACTAAGGAAAACAAAGAAAACGAAGCAGGTAAATGTTTTGCTAGCTATATCGTTTACCACAAAGTTAAGTTGTTTTTTTTTTAAGTTGAGGCCCAAAGTTGTTGCCATTTTTATCGGACAAATGTTCAATTTTCCTGGGTTTGAAGTAGGCTAATTTAATGAAAGTTTTGTAATTAAGTAATTCGATTTTAACTTTTATTTATATCTTTCTAGTGTTGAGTAGGTATAAGCGTAACATTTCTGAGGTGTTAACAAATTATTTATGTTCAACAGTTAAGACAAACTTACTGTCTGTCTTTGGGGAAACAAGAAAGAGGCCCGTCGCATTTGCTTCCATTTAAGGTTTTACTTATATCTCGGAACTTACAAACGCGCGAAGACACCGAGACGCTGGCAGTGACAGCTGCTGGGAAGACTGCACACCACGAAAAGCCCGTAACGACCCCACTCCCTGACAAATGGCAAATTGTGCTGCGCAGTTATAAATAGACTTGTTTGTTCTGGCGGTAACGCACGCGCGCAGTACGGACTGCCGCGTTCGAGGCCCCACGAGGATCAAGTTTGGACAAGACCGGATGCTTGGCAGCCATTCGTAACGGCCGCGACAAGTTCCTTCATAAAGCTCGTTGCGTTATTTATGGTTTCCGAATAGTACGCCGTCAACGCCATTTTCAGCCCTGTCGAGACTATTCGATTTCGATTTTTATAATGTATCAGTGAAAGACTAAACACGAATTTAAACATTGAAAGGACTTATGAGAAGTTTCATAAAATCAAATTTGACTTACGACCAGTTGACGTGTTTTTGGAAGAATACAAAACGTGGGAAAAGTTTTACCTTCTAACTCCGAAAGCGAGATAAATCATGAATGTATGAATGTATGTGCGCAAGTGCTTGAATGCTAATTTGATGCTCTATAAAGGATAAGGTTACACCGCGTGAAACCTTATTATCCATTCTGCAAACTGGAAAATGTGTTAACCGCGCCGAGAGAACAGTAAATTAAGGTTACTGCGACCAGTTAATTGTGCCTGCCCCGAGCGGCGCCTGCACCGGAGACTGTGTTTCTCAGGCGAATTCTCCCCTTTGCCATTGGAGTGTCCCAGCCCAGGATAGTCATTCATGCATGACCCCAGGCTTCAACCATGGCAGTTTCCCATTACCCCTCACTAAGTTTAAAATTCAGCCTAGCTTCGGGCCAGTCATTGTTTTTATAATGTTCCCTCAGCACATGCCATAACATATAGAAATTAGCAATATTGCATTATATACATTTATAGTGCTTGGTATTAATTAAAACCATCCTGCTCAAGCCCATTTATCCAAGGTGGAATCATGCCGTGTGGAATTTGAACCTGCAACTTCCTGGCCACAAATCTAATTCCTGAAACGCTTCTCCATGCCACTGCTTTAAGATAAAGATAACAAGTGCCTGGGGACTTAATGGTGAGCACAGCTGGAAAATGGTGGGGGGGGTAGCATGGCTCCCTGGTGGCAGAGATGCTTTTGATTAAGGTCCACTCCACCCCATCAGCCCACTGCATCAGTTAGTACACTAAAGTACAGCCCACTGCATCAGTTATTACACTAAAGTACAGCCCACTGCATCAGTTAGTACACTAAAGTACAGCCCACTGCATCAATTAGTACGCTAAAGTACAGCCCACTGCATCAGTTAGTACGCTAAAGTACAGTCCACTGCATCAGTTAGTACGCTAAAGTACAGCCCACTGCATCAGTTAGTACACTAAAGTACAGTTCACTGCATCAGTTAGTACACTAAAGTACGGTTCACTGCATCAGTTAGTACACTAAAGTACAGCCCACTGCATCAGTTAGTACACTAAAGTACAGTTCACTGCATCAGTTAGTACACTAAAGTACGGTTCACTGCATCAGTTAGTACACTAAAGTACAGCCCACTGCATCAGTTAGTACACTAAAGTACAGTTCACTGCATCAGTTAGTACACTAAAGTACAGCCCACTGCATCAGTTAGTACACTAAAGTACAGTTCACTGCATCCGAGTGTATGTGGGTTCAGGTTCAGATGTAGGCCGACTGATAACCTAAGATGGAAGAATGGAGACATGGTGGTTGTTCGGGGGAAATGTGTGTTCAGTGTGTGTGTTGAGTATGGTTGGTGTTAATAATATTGATCCACTGGTCTCTCTCTCTCTCTCTCTCTCTCTCCCCCTCTCTCCCCCTCTCTCTCTCTCTCTCTCTCTCTCTCTCTATGCCAGCAGTACCCATCTACGTGCCGTTCCTCATCGTGGGCTCTGTGTTCGTTGCTTTCGTCCTGGTGGGCTCTGTGGTGGCCGTGTGCTGCTGTCACTGCCTGCGACCCAAGCAGGGCCAGTCTGGGAGCCGGGGCGGGGGCGGGACCGGGGGCGGGCGCTTGCTGGAGACCATCCCCATGATGGCGAGCGCCGGGGCTTCCCGCGGCTCCTCGTCCCGCCAGTCCAGCACGGGCGCCAGCTCCAGCTCTTCGGCGCAGTCCGCCATCGCTGCCCGCCAGCCGGCGCCGCTCATGCGCCCCCCGCAGGACGCCGGCGTCTATGTGGGCGTTCCTGGGAGTTTCTCGCTGGTCAGCTGCATGCCGCAGGGTGCGGCTGGCTTTCTCCACCCCCAGTACATCGCTGTGGCCCCTCCCCCTGGCTTCCTAGACCCCACCCAGGGGGGCTATCGACCGCTGCAATCCCCCTTTCCGCCGCCTGCCAGCATGGCCGGCGATCACAAGCATCCGCCAGTCACTGTCTGAAGGGGCGGAGCTACAGAGAGGACCGCCTCCCAGGGGACTATCATGAACCTTTCCTCCCACAAGGACTGGATAGTGTGAGTGTGTGAGTGTGTGAGTGTGTGTGAGTACGTATGTGTCTGAGTGAGTGTATGCGCGCTTTAAGTGGGGTTATGAGAACTGTAATAACCCTCTTGGCCTGTAAAGGTGGATTCTCTTGCTTCGCCCCCTGCTGGTCTGGAGGACTCTGCCCTTATTAGGTGTGTGTATGGTGCTGGTGTGTGTGTGTGTGTGTCTCGTTCAGGCGGAGGGTGGAGACAGGAGAGAGGGAGGTTTACTCGACCAATCAGCAGAGCTGTCCTAGTTTTTACCTAATGTAGGGTCTGTTGAATAGAAACCAGTATGTTGCGTGTAATGTGTAATGTGTAATGTGTAATGTGTAATGTGTAATGTGTAATGTGCAATGCAGGTGTAGCAATGGAAGAAACAGCAGGCCTGTAAAACACTAATGAAGTGAACCACAAGACTCAGGCTGTAACGCTCCTCCTCTCTCCCTCATCCCCCCCTGGGGCCAAACTCTGAGCCAGTGGAAAAACACTCACACTCACAGACTAGGTAACTTATGGAGTGGAAATACACACACATGCGTGTGTATGAGTGCAAGGAGAGAGTGAGAGTATATAAGTGTGTGTGTGTGTGTGTGTGTGGAGTATGTGCGTTGCTATGTCTTGGAAATCTCATGCCATTTCACACTGCCTGTTTGTTAGGGAGTGTGTATAAATAACTCTTGTTTTGGTGGCGGAGCCCAGTACTGACCCCATAAAGATTGGGACATGGCGCAGGACATGCTAGGACCTACTGTCAGTTTGGTTGATTTTGGCACTGTCCTGTACCCTGACCACTGACTGCCGGTACCCTCTTCAGATGCCTGTCAAATCCAGAGCGGACCACTCTGTTTGTGGGGGTAAGGATGTGGTGTTTGGGACGAGCTGCAGGAACTGTAAGTCTGTAGATGTCTGCGCACCGTGCAACGTGTGCTGGGTTCACCCATGCCCAGAGCCCTCTGTTTTTCATAATAAACTTGCTGTTGTGTGGAAATAGAGTGAAGCGGGTGGTTTATGGAGGTGGGATCTGGGCCAGAGGTTCTGTCAGCTCCTGAACCCCACAGACACAGCCTCACAGGCACGGACTCACAGATATAGATCACAGACACGGACTTACAGACTCACAGACTCGGACTCACAGACACAAACATGGCCGCCTAGCCACAGACACGGCCTCACAGTCACACACATGCATTAGTTAAAGCTACTGCCTTCTGGGAACGTCCGGGGGGGCAGGAGCAGAAGCCAAGACCCAGACCGAACCGTGAGTGTCATGACAGCCCTACTGCTTTGACAACTGGCAACTGTGATTGGGCTGTTAAACCTAATGTATCACTGGGGCCCAGCTCTGGGTTAGTTAGAAAACACTCACAGACACACACACGCTCACAATATACTCACAAATACTACACTGAACTCAGCCAATCAGTGTTGGTCACGGCACCAAACTCAACCAATCAGTGAGCTGGCAGCTGCTGGGCTTCAGCCAATCAGTACAGAGAGCATCAGGGCACCAAGAAGGTGGAGAAAGAGCTGAACTTGTGTCTAATGGGTTTCTAGTAATTGCAATAACAGAACAAGTTATAAGTAATACAACTAAAAATAAACTATACATAAGTAATTGTAAAAAATACAACTAATTAAAATGGCAACAAATAGTATCACACACACACACACACACAGACACACACACACACACAGACCCACACACACACACACACAGACACACACAGACATACACACACACACACACACAGACAGACGCACACACACACACACACAGAGGATAAATATGACACATTCCACAGACTTTATTAGGGATTGAGTGCCAGACCAACAGAGCCCCGTGGCTGGGAACCCTACCTTAGCGTAGCACTGTGTCTCTGGTCATTTCCTCAGACCTTCACCTGACCGAACCATACAGAATGACTCGACAACAGCTAATACACTGCTGGTACAACAGCGTTCACACTGCCACGGCGCACGTTGAAACGCTGCGTTACTTTCAATGTCTGGGAAACCTTTTAATGCGTTTTGGCTCAATGAGATTGTGGTTGGTAAGGGAAGGAGACAGATAGGAATCTTTAGGAAACACAAAACACAGTTTCTGTTTAATTCATTAGCAGACAAGACGGGATGCGTAGCCGTTTTCCATAGGGGGGCGAGATTGAGTGGATGTCCAGTGGAGGGGTGTGGCTGTGTTCCCAGCCCACCACACACACACACACAGCTCCTCACGTTTGGTGTTTGTTTTAAAAGCGCCTCTCTCCTCCTGTTGTTACACACCCCGCCCTCTTTTACCCATCGCTGTGGTGATGAGTGATGAGTTAAACCCCCTGGCTCCAGAGAGCGAAGATGAGAGGGAGAGGAGGACACATGCACACACACACACACACACACAAACACACTCACACACACTCACACACACACACACACACACACACACACACACACAC
>JAOYSI010011108.1:0-10021 GCA_025775065.1 Hiodon alosoides | reverse complement strand
TACGGTGTGATCCAATGTCACAGGTAAAAGACTGGACGGAGTACGGTGTGATCCAATGTCACAGGTAAGAGACTGGATGGAGTACGGTGTGATCCAATGTCACAGGTAAGAGACTGGACGGAGTACGGAGTGATCCAATGTCACAGGTAAGAGACTGGACGGAGTACGGAGGGATCCAATGTCACAGGTAAAAGACTGGACTGAGTACGGTGTGATCCAATGTCACAGGTAAGAGACTGGATGGAGTACGGAGTGATCCAATGTCACAGGTAAGAGACTGGATGGAGTACGGAGTGATCCAATGTCACAGGTGTCACAAATCATAAGTGACTATGAAGAGCAAGGCACCTCTGCTGGGCGTAACGCTCTGTCAACGCCGTTTACCACACAGGAACCTAACAGTCCTTTGGTCCGTTACAATCCTTCGCCAATCTTTGTGAATTGTTCTAATAGGCATTCCCTTCCCTGCTGGAAGAGAGCATTCCTGCGTGCTGCTTCAGATATGCAAAGTCTTAAAGCAATTTCCAGTCTACTCAAGCTACACATTTTTTTAACTGCCCCAAAGCGAGACCTACACACACCCCCCAGCCTATACCAGTTATTCAGTTAGTGGAGAAAACAACTGGTGTAACGCGGAGAGTAAGATGTGGTCTGCGGTTGGCATCTCTTCAGAAGGAAGGGTGGAAGTTAGTGTCTCTGGTCACACAGACCATGATCGTGCCACAAAAACCAGAGCAGAGGGTTTACATATCAGTGTGGCCATCGCATGCAAAGCCTCATCAAAAGGATACGGGCAAACTGAGACGCACAATATAGCATTCAAAGGACACATTAAAAACAAACAGGAGACAGGATTTATGCAAGCTAACAGCTAATAGATTAGGGTATTTCAAATCCACATTTAAACCTTTTAAAAAAACTTCTACACTTTAAGGAATATTATACGATTAAATATAAAGGGATTAATGAAAAGGCACAGCTGATATAACGGGTCGTCTAATTAAGTTAATAAGACTCTAGACCCGGAGGGGGGGGGGGTCCCTAGGGGGGGGATCTGTGGGGAGCCTGGCCAACCTACTCACCCGCCTGGAAGCAGACTCTCCAGAGGCCGGAGTGGAGGGACATCTTTATCTCCGCGCTCTGGTTCAGGGGCAGGATGATGCCCTCCTCCAGGTAGAGCCAGTAGTCTGTACTGACCGCGATGCCCAGCAGACCCAGGCCGCATACCGCGAACACGCTGCTCAGCAACGTCAGGGCTTTCCTGCCGCAAATGCTCATTCCACTAAGTCTCCAGCGGGGGGCGCCGTCAGCAAAAAGGGGAGCTGTAAAGAAACACAGGGAATTTGCTTCAACAAAGCCTGCACCGGCACCCTGCTTCGCTCTTTTCTACTATTAATAGACTATGGAACTGAATTGTTGTATAAGACAGGAACGGAAGGTATTCAGTTTAAAAGCACATCCAATCAACACATTCATTCATCTCAATGGCGACATCAAACTCACTTACCTTCTGAGACATAATCTCGTTACAATTAAAATACAAATTCTACTTTTAAATTTAGCCTAAGATACATCACAAAGAAAACGAACAAACAGAAATTGAAATAATTAAAAATAAGAATTAACGCTAGTATAGCACATTGAAAGGCATAATCTTTCAAAAAATAGCTATTAAAGCGTGAGTTTTGCCAAAGTGTTTCGTCTACGCTTATGTCAGTAAAATATGTTTTTGTATGTTTATATCATTATTCCGTAGAAATCGTATCCTTCTCTGACATTAACACTGGAGTTACAAGAAATGCGGATAAAAATGTTGACTGACAACAAATATAAATATCTGCGAGCCAATGAACAAGCTTCCAATAATGATTGCAAATAAAGTTAATTGAAACGTCAGTGGTGTTTTAAAATTTCCTCGAAATGTCTTGTTTAAGTCAATCTTTTACAGTCATCTCCAGCAAAGTGACATGGACGACACAAGTTGAACAAGGACGAGTTAATATGTGAGACAAACTGTTGAGCCTATATTAATCGTTCGATCAGTTAATTACGCGGAAGGTTACTACGGTAGATACGTTTGAGTAGTACTGCTGAAACAAAGTGTTTAAGCTCCATCCACCGTTAACTTGCCCTGAACTTGGTTGTCTTCGTATGGGTAAAACGGGAAGTGTTTCGTTTAGTCTATTCTACTCGAACTGCAGATGAAGTTCTGTCTGCGGATGAACGGACTACGAATGATTTAGTAATACAGACTACAAGCCGAAGTGATAATAAATGGGTTTTATGTCATAATTGTATGGAATGTATGATACCCATGGAAATAACATAGAAACGTGTCGTGTCAAGTACTGATACGTTCAAAGCCCCTGGAAAACTTGAATGAAGCTGAAACGCACGCGGCTACGGCTAGGACCAAATCAAAATTAACAGCACTTCACATTCATGTATTTAATAACCCTTTCTTTTTATGAGTAGAAGACAAATGGTGCGTAAAATAAAAGGGGCTATTAAACAATTCAATTAAATTCATTATTTAAAAAGTTTTATTAAATGCGATAAGTGGCTTGTCAAAGTTTTCATTTGGTCCCAGCCAAGTTTGAAATAGCTTCGCGCCAGGACCGGAGTGAAGTCCCTCCTTTTGCAACACACAATGTCTTTCAGTCGTCATCACCCGCGAGGAAGTCTGGCAGTCTTCCCGAGGGACGCATTTATCCTTTCACCGAGGTCATTAATTCCGTTTTACATTGCTACCGTTACAGTGTAGGGGGCCCTCTTTAGTAATAAGACAACGTGAACAGGAAGTCACGGCGACTACAGTGAGCAAATTGAAATCAAGGGGTAGAAGGAATATGGAGAGTCCCTGGAGTCCGTCGAGCAGAGCTACGAATTTAATAAAAAGGAAATGACTGCGTTATAAAACCTCCATTAGGCGCAGGAGAACGAGCGCCGTAAGTACAACTTGCAGAGGGCGTCCGCGTCTGCTCAGGAAGTTACTGTGAATAATTTCAGCACCACCGTCATTGCATTAATGTTTTTGCAGATGGAGCAGAGTGCATGCCAGACTCCATCTCTCCGCCGATCTCGTTTTTTTTTTGGGAAACTTAATTTGCATCCAGTGCAATTTTCATTTGCATTGTCCGAAGTCCTCATTAGCAGGACCATGTATTTCTCACACCTGGTGGCTAGTATATTCTCCCATACAAAGGGTACCAATCAAGTCAACCTTTCCTTGACAATTCCATCCTGTAATTCCAAACCAGCCTTGGTTTTTAAAATAATCGTTATTACAGTCAATGCGGTCAGTGTGCAAAAGCATTGGTTTCATGTCATTGGACTACAACATGGCTACCACGCATGACTGTCCTGTCCATTCCCTGTCCAGAAGAGTGCTGCTGATATCATTTTAATTACATACACATTTCTAATTGATAATTGATAACATTAATAATAAGCACAACAGGACTTACCAAGGATTACACTACTGTTTAGGATGACTGAAGCAGAAAATGACTGAACAAAAACAAAACTGCACTATTCAGCAGCATGCAAATGCCTTCATTACCAAATAAATAAGGTTTGTGAAATACAGTAGGCTTCACACATCCTAAATGTATTCCTTTTTGGGCATTAAAACAGTCATCAATTTCCCTGGCCCTTCTTTAAATGCCCTCGCAAGCTTTTCCCTTGCATAACGTACTCTCATGCAGTCAGAAAGTAACGGCCATGTAGACAAAAGAACCTGTGGACGGGGGGCTGATGAGGGAACGGAAGAAAAAAGATGCTTCCCTATTCAATATAATAAGCTCAACGGGACTTCTCCTGCAGGGCCGCACGGCTCTCAAGCAGGGAGAACTCACCGGCCTGCACAGATTGTGGGACGGGAGCCAGGGAGACTGGGCCCGAGAAGAAAGGGCCGGACCCTGACGGAACGTTAAACGGAGCCAAGCTGTGAAATTGCTGGCTTAGCTAGCCTCTGTTAAAACAGCATCAAATATACAGCCTGAGCCTGGGTGGGAGGAGGGATTTGCCCTCCGCAACCCTGTGGCTACAGTTTCCGGCTATTTCTGGAAACAACCGTCATATGTGCACCGTATCAAAAAAATTAACAAACCGATATGCACAAATGATATCTAACAAAATAAACCATTTATGTAAAACTAATAATAAAAAAAGAGTCAACAATTTGTGCTTCTTGAATAATAAGCCTGTCTTTCTACCATGACCTGGTTGGGGCTGACCGGGCTCCTGAGTTCTGTAAGGCATCCACATACAGACTTTATAAAGGCAAATTAAAAAACATTTAAAAAAAGGAAAATAATTTGAAATATATTTCCATTCTGGGTTTGATGTCCGCAGCAGAATTAATTTCAAATAGGAAATTCCTGTGTTTTAATTTCCCCTTCATTGTAGGGAGTTAGTTCTCTTCCATGGGGTTTTGGGTTTCCTGTTATGTGGGTATAATGCTTCATTTCGTGGACATAATTTTTTTTTTTTTTACAACATTATTGATTCATCTTCTTGTTGCAAGAACCCCGTTGCTCGTTCCTTGAAATTTCATTACCCTAGCCACCTTGTCAGGCTTCTGAAAAGGAGTTTATTTCCCCAGCAGCTAGTGTTTAGCTTGTTCCCCTCCCCCTGAAGGAATAGAAGGATTGAGTGTGCCGTTCACAAGCCTGACTAGCAGTTTCTGAAATGCCATCGGGTGGCATATTTTTAATTTAAATATGTCATGTCAAATGGTTATTAGTCTGGAATACACCATTGTAGACACAATTGACAACGCCATATCCAACTATTGTAGCACAGCAAAGGGGTTAAAGACCACTACAGAGTCAGCACTACAAACCCCATGAGGCCACATAACTCATGCCACTCATTTAACCTCTTACTGCTTGGGTAAAATTTAAAAAACCAGGAAGCGGAGGACTTCCTGAGGGAGGAGGAAGGAGGAGAATGTCATAAGACCAGTCATGTTTGTGTTAGCGTTTTTTTGGTTTGATCCCATTTATTTATTTTTATTTTAGTTCCTCACCGAATAAACTAAACAGAACAACTAAAACCAGTTAACATAAAAAGCCTCGTTTAGCCTGGGATGTGGATTTAAACCACATTACTACAGGTTTGAGTCAGTAGTCAGAGGCTAAGCGGAGTGCATCAGCATCAGTATAAGTAGGTCAGTTCTCTGCCAGCTCAATTAATGTGCATCCAGCCAGGCTCGCCAGCCTCAATTCAATTATGTCCCTTTTTTAAAACTAACAAAAAGAGGGGCCAAGTATACTTATCAACAGAAAAGGGTTCTGGAACACGTTCACCGGAAAACCCTCAAAGGGAAAAAAGCCGATTTGCCCATGGCGCTTTGCTCATGGGCACGACCGAGACTCTTGGCCTCAGGCAAGAACGTATGACGGAGAACCGAAGGGGAAACACCCAACGGGCCTCCAAAACATCACAAACTACTTTCAACACCCCTTCCCCCCTTCCCCCAATTGTGTGTGTGCTTCAGTGAAACACACAGAAAGTGGTAACCCAGTTCCCCCGACGCCAGCGCACAAACGGGGCTGGAGCTCCACTGTCAGGCGAGTGGGAACTCTGGGTCCCCAAGGGACAGCGAGCGCCCAGGGGACAGCAAAGGACAGCGAGCACCCGGGGGACGGCGAGGGACAGCGAGCACCCGGGGGACGGCGAGGGACAGCGAGTGCCCAGGGGGCGGCGAGGGACAGCGAGGGACAACGAGGGCCCCCCCCCCCCTCCACCACAGCCAACTACAGTGTTTCACAGAAATCACCTGTTTTCGTCAGACTCCCTCCTCCAGGGCCCCAAACACCCACATCTGTCAGGCCTTTGTCCATTGTGACACTGTAGCAGGTACTGACCTCATGGCTTATAAAAGCAGCTGCTTATGCAGTGATGACACTGATATATAACCCCACAACATGAAGAACTGAATGAAACACGCCAGTGAATAATTTAATTGCTAGGCTCCAAGTATATTTTTTTCCTAGAGCTGGACAAAACTCCTCTGGACTACAAAGGCCCGTTCCAAAGACGTTCTGCAGCCCTAGCCAGGCTTCTGACACGGTTTCAGCTCCCTCATTAATCCCACAGGTCCAATGGATTCATGTCGACTGAATGTCACATTTGGCCAACATGCTTTGTCATCTTGTTAGTGAAAGGCACAAGTTCCAAAAAAATTAAATAAACTAAAAATAAACAGACGTTTTTTGAAAGCACTTAATGTTAAAACCACGTATTTGAGAAGAGGACTGAATTTACATCGATTGCAATTCAGATCCATCGATTCAGATCCGATTCAGATATTAGATCACTCTGGTAATTAAAAAAATGTATCACAAACATAACAGCTTAATGATGCTGTTCAATGAATGGGAGCAGAGGTAAAGAGAGTCTGACTCTTAGGAAATTGGTGGTTGCCGACGCATTCCATTCAAGGAGCGGGCAGAGCCCCTGAGGAGAGATGTCAGAGGAGCGGTAACCAGACTGAAGTTCCTTATGAACCTTCTATAGAAATTGGCAAAGCCCAGAAATCGTTCCTCGACTGTTCTGGGCTGGGGCCAATCAGTGACAACTCTCATCTTAGTCTGGTCCATGTGTAGTCTCGCCTTAGCCTGGTCCGTGAGGGTGTCACCCAGGATGCTGACACACTTACGATGAAATACACACTTTTCAGCCTTCACATAAAGTCCATTCTGTAACCGGCTGTGCAGGACCCGATGAACATGGGAAACATGAGCAGTAAAGGTTGGGGAGAAGACAAGTATGTCATCAATGTAGACAATAACAAAAAGGTTTAAGGACTCAGGACATCGTTTACATATGCTTGGAACACAGAAGGAGCATTGGCCAATCCGTAAGGCATCACTAAGTATTCATAGTGTCCACTGCTGGTTAGAAAAGCTGTTTTCCACTCGCCACCCTCTCTAATCCAGATCAGGTTGGAGGCGCGACACAGGTTGCAGGTTTTCGATGTTGGATGTATGCTGACATAGCCTTGGACTCCGGTAGAGGAAGGGGGTAGATACGTCCTCTAGGCGGAGAGGTTCCTGGGAGCAGATTGAGGGCACAATCCCCAGGTCGGTGAGGTGACACTTGGGAAGCTCGTGCTTTGCTGAACACAGCTGTCAGATCAGTTTATTCAGGAGGAATGTCGAATGGCACAGAAAGTTGCTGAGTCGCTTGGCACGGAAAAGCAAGGCATCGTGAAAAGCAGGAAGTGCCTCAGGCGACCATTTCTCCATCCTTCCAGGAAATGGTTGGGTTGTGATGGGACAACCAGGGGAGACAAAGAATGAAATCAACACCTAGGGAATCGAGGACGAGAAAAGACAGGTCTTCAATGTAAAGCAGACCAATCTACATGTTGATGGGTACAGTCCTTTGAGAAGTAGATTTGGAATCAATGGGTTGATTGTTGACAGCCTTGATCTGCATTGGCGGAACAAAGGGGAGCAGAGGAATTCCAAGTTGTTTTTACGGCCTCCGGGTAGATGAAATTCCCTGCTGAACCTGAATCAATCAATGCAGATATAAACAAACTGTTAGGAGACCAAGTGATTTTTGCATGAATAACGTTCTGCTTCTTTGTTACAATAGGACAGGGTCTAGTATTCCCTGTGGTATCTTTGGGTAAGCCGAGACGAACAGGACAGTCTTCAAGGGAATTCCCCTCCTTACCACAGTAGAAACACAGGCGCCATTGGAGTCGCCTCTGTCTCTCCATGGCCGTCAGACGGGTACGAGATTCCGGACAAGTTGGTCCAGCTTGTCCGCAATCTGATCCAACTTGGCTTTGTGCGCACCAAGAGTCCATGTTGCAGTCTTCTGTCATGGGGGGACTGACAGGGAAGAGGAACCCAAGTGCGGAGATGCACAAAACCAGGCAGAGGTCGAAGCCGGCAAACAGGAGTGTCCGAGGAAGTCCGTGAATCGTATGAGGCAGGCAAAAGGGTCAATGATAGGAAAACACTAGTCAAACGTGCTCATATCGGGAGTACAGCTCGGAAATGTTATGGCGAGATAAGTAAGACTGAACATTGAATGGAAGTCACTGGGGGGTTTATATGCAGTGGAGAGGACAGCACTCCAAGCAGTGTTGGAGATTCTGGTAGGAGGCTGAGGAAGTGTGGGTCGTAGATGTGACAGATGCATACTTTTGTTTATAAATTTCTGCCATGGCCGAGAATAAAATGTTTTAATACACATCTTTTTAAGACCCAAAACCCACACTAGGTATACAACTCACACTGTGATTCATCTCCAGAATTCCAAAAGCAGGACAAACTGGGTATATTTTTTCTTTGGAAAATTTAGCATAATTGAACTTTGACTTCCATCTGCATCAGTTCGTATTTGATTGCACTACAACCCTCCCCTGTTGAGGGGAGCCAGCCATGTGCCAGAGTCTCCACGGTGATCATCAACACGTCCCCGCTGTCTCCAAACTCCCTCCGTGGTTTTTGTGCGCGATCAGCCCCCGAAGCGACGGTCTATTGGCGCTCCCCAGGCCGAATATTTTAGGGTGAAGCCCCGTCAGAACTAAAGAGTGAATGGGGAACGTGCACCCAGGAGGAGAAAAAAAACTTAACAAGAGCTAAACAGACCCAGAGGAGTGCAGCTCTGCCAGACCCACGCGCTGCCCGTCCACTCCCATAGAGTGAGATATGAACTGACAGAGTGACAGCAGCGGGGGATGGTTTTGGTGTGAATGTGCTGCTGACAGGTGATGCCAGGCCTGGCTGCCACAGCACGGGGCTTTCTAATACACCAAGTATTCCCTGACATAGTGTAAAAAAAGCATAGTTTCCTGTCACATAAATAAAAATGTGATATTGCATGATTTTATTCATGAGCAGCTGTTTTTTTTTCTCCCCTTTTTCATTGTGATTATTTTAGTTGCTTAGAAAACACTTATCCAGAAAGACTCACATAGCTTCCAATTCGGCACATAATCCATGCAGCTGGGTGTTTACTGAAGCAATTTTGCGTCCGACACCTTTCCCAACAACAACAGGGCACCTTCTGGGATTTGCACCTGCAACCTTTCATATATAGCTCATGCTACCACCGTTAATATCTTGTCAAAGGTAAGCACTAATTTCTTACAGTGCATTTTTGACTGATACATATTTAAGAGCCCAGCAATTCCACTCTCAGGGACACAAACCTGCAGTTTACCGCACCGATTGATTGAAGTTATTTGCCAATAAATTAAATGAATAGCATGCAAGGCAAACTTCAATTCTAACACCACTGAAAATACCCAACTGCCAAGTGGGGCTGAGAATGCAAGTGATTAGTCTGGGTGGCATTGAGAGTTAGCTTTTTTTTTTTTACAACAGCCCCTATTGTTTTTTTTCATTTTCTTTTTAGGGAAACCAACCTCTACATTTCTCTGCCTGGCCTTTTGTGTTTAGCGGCTGATCGCTTACTCACCAACTCCAAAATTCTAAATATATTTGGACACTTTGCACATTCCCCTGACACCAGAATGCTAGGAGAAACGCTTCTGTAATTTATCGGACGCAATAATTTAAAACACTTCAGGCAGCCGGCTTTAAAAAGATCTGAAAACCACAGCTCGACGAGCTAATCGTTTTCATTTTTTTTGTATTTGGGCATATTTAACCACCCACAGCACTTACTCGGCCCCAATGTCATTTTGTTCAATGGTTGTCTGTGGTTGGTTGCATTGGTACTCCATTCTTGTTTTATATTTTAACACCTCTGAAACACATGCCCCTTAGGTGGACCTATCCTTTTTGGCAACATGTGACGATTCTGATCAAGTTGGAGTCTCACTACACAGCAGTCAGTGGAAAAGTAATTTCACAAACATGCTTTCCTCCTGTCGTCTAATTTCACAAACACATTTAAACCCTGTCATCTAATTTCACAAACACACGTAAATCCTGTCTACTGATTTTAGAAACACGCTTAACCCCTGTCTTCTAATTTCACAAACACACTTAACTCCTGCCTGGCTTCAGAAAGAACAAAAATATAC
>JAOYSI010011106.1:0-10022 GCA_025775065.1 Hiodon alosoides | reverse complement strand
AAACTGCAGCTCTTGTGGGGTGTTCCCGGTCTGCAGTGGTCAGTACCTATCAAAAGTGGTCCAAGGAAGGAAAAACGGTTAACCGGCGACAGGGTTATAGTCTGATGAATCACGGTTTCTTTTACATCACGTGGATGGCTGGGTGGGTGTGCGTCGCTTACCTGGAGAACACATGACACCAGGCTGCACTATGGGAAGAAGGCAAGCCGGCAGAGGCAGTGTGATGTTTTGGCAATGTTCTGCTGGGAAACCTTGGGTCCTGCCATTCATGTGGATGTTACTTTGACACGTATCACCTACCTAAGCATTGTTGCAGACCATGTACACCCTTTCATGGCAATGGTATTCCCTCATGGCACTTGGCCTCCAAATTCCCCAGATCTCAAACCAATCGAGCATCTATGGGATGTGCTGGACAAGTCCGATCCATGGAGGCCCCACCTCAGAACTTACAGGACTTAAAGGATCTGCTGATAACGTCTTGGTGCCAGTTCATGCCTCGACAGGTCAGGGCTGTTTTGGTGGCAAAAGGGGGACCAACAAAATATTAGGCAGGTGGTCATAATGTTATGGTTGATCGGTGTATATATGTATTGCAATGCACTCCTGGCCCAATGTTCACATGAATGTTGATAGGTCATTACGATAAGTGATTACTCATCAAAAGTCTGAAAGCTCTGTCTGTAATGTGAAAAAGTTATGAAATGACCTAGATCAATTGAGGCACTGAACACCTCTAGTACAAACCGACAGAACGTACACTGTGAACAATAAAATGGTACGTCTCTCCTGTGAGGCGCTTGGGGCATAGGGCCTCTGCTTTCATATCGTTCAGCGAGAAGGTTGAGAAATGTAGCCAGTGAAGCGCAGGAGAGGAATTCACTTCTGCCAGTCATTTACAGTCTGTCTACATTTCGCTTTTCCTTTTTATAGTCGATCCAAAATTTTAGAGGGAAAAGGAGATCAACCTAAAGAAAGACGGCGAGGGAAAGAAAGAGACATCAAAGCACGGCCGAGGATTCCTCAAAGCAGGTTCTCAAAGAAAGGAACCACATCAAAGATGAGATGAATGATAGGGGAGGGACCAGAGAGCTGACATTACAACAGTGAACAGCGTTGTCCTGCCAGATCTCCGCCCTGAAGGGCACCGTCCCAGCAGAGGAAGGACAGCTCCTGCAGACGGCGGGGTTCCTGTGGCCCACACGCACGCTCACATTCACATGGAACGGTCTCGCTGATCATTCCGTCAGGGGACACACATGCATCAGCTCATTTTCTTTTAATTGTTTGAGCCTTCCATCGCATTTGCCCAGGCCTGTTTTATGCACAGGATCTTTTGCAACAGCATGCAAAAGTGCAATTCAGCAGACTGATAGCCAATCCACTGACGTGTTATTTTCTCTCTGCACACACACTGACATGAAGGACAGTTCACTGGAAGTGGGAAATGACCCGTGCCCTTCCTTCTTCCCTCCCCCAGGCTGCCTGTGTGACCTGTGACCTCTTTGGACTTGCACACTCAGCCCTAGTATCAGTCTGCTATCCACGTGTCCCCTGCTGTCCATTGTATCCCTCTGTTAATCGGTGTGATTTATACCGCTTTCTGACATGGTTTTTTACACTGTCTCTCCTCTTTTGCCCATCTCTGTGTAGGAATGCCCTGCAGTTGTGTTACCTTGGCGATCGGTGCATCACAACAGGTGCCTCGGCAAGTTCTGAGGGCAAGACACCGGGTTCTTCTGTAAATACTGGGACTGTCCGAGGTCCAGGGTGTGTCCATACAACACACAGAGCCACAGCGATGGGAATTATCTTGCATGCGCATGTTTCGCTTGGGCAAGAGACTGACTGGTTGCTGATCCATCAGGGCAGAGTCACTGTATGCTGATCTATCAGGGCGAAAGATACAAAGACACACAGTTTTGTTCTTTTGTCTTTGGAAACCGCATATAATGGATATTTGCACATAGGATTTCACATTTTTATACTGTTTCTAAAGTAATGCAATGCAACAGGATTCCCACAAAGCCAGGGTCACACAGACATACTCACTTTCAAACGCACGCCTTCATATTGACACACACCCACACATTCAGTTACAACGGGAAGATGCCAGCATCTCTCCCTCTCTCCAATCTGTCCTGTGAGGCAGCTCCTCAGAAAAGAAGACAGGGTCTGAAGGTGAGCGTCAAGCTGATAAATAAGGGAGTGGATTCCTAACACAACTCAAGGCAAGAGCGCTGGAAACAAATAATCACAATAGCCAAGAAGTTTGCAGAGTTAGTGATATCCAGAGCCATGTCTGAACTTTATAAGGACAGTCTTTCACTGAGTCTCTAAGGGCAGTGTTTTGAAATTCAGTAGCATGGTCTAGGTGGAAATCAAGATAAAGTGCTTTAAACATGAGTATGAGAGAAATATTAGCACACAAGGGCTAGGGGGATTTGCAGCCTAAAGATGATGATGGCGAAACTGACATTTCCAATTTTGGCAGGCAAGAAATTTAACCGTTTAGATGCCAGAGAGATTTAAGTAGTATGTGGTCTCGCTTAGCGAAACCGTGCAGCTTTTTCCCCTCTATCTGTAAGCTCAGAGCGGTTTCAGAAGCTGCAGTAGCTTTCGGGTCACTGCGAGACTGGCTCCACAGTCAGTTAGCTAGGTGGTGAGCTGTGCCTAACTGTTACTCACACAGGTAGCACACACCCTGAAGAATAAAGTTCTGAGGCAAAAAAAACAAAACAAATCGAGGGCATCTAAGAACAATTGTCAAATGACAATCTTTTAAGCAGCTGACTTAAATGAACATCAAATTCATTTGCCTGTCATATGATAAACCTGTCTCTGGACTGGCTGAAGACTATTTTACTCTTCTAGTCTTGTTTAAAAAAATCAGTAGAAAAGTAAAATTAGAAAATCAGTTTCCCTTCAGCAGAACGAAATTAAATGTGAGCATGAGCACGAATGGTGGTGGAGACTTTTTTTTTAAATACACACCGGTTTGTTCAGACCACAAATGACTTGGCACTTTCTCTCTCTCTCTCTCTCTCTCTCGCTCTCTGTCTTCATTTAGTGCAGATGGCAGGATTATTTTGGTGCATGTGCTGGTTGGTCTCTCTCTCTTTCTCTCTCTCTGTCTCTCTCTCTCTCCATTGAGTGCCGATGGAAGGATTGTTTTGGTGCTCATTGGGTTTTGGGTGCGGTGGATTGGGGAAGAGCTGACCTGTCCGGTCAAGCTTGTGGTTAAGTCAGAGAACGTGTGAGAGACGAGGAGCGGTGTGAGCAAAAGAGCAAAAGTGGGGTGGAAGGACATGAAGGCTTAAAGTTTTATGTGCTTGTGTGGGACCCGATCCTTGAAATGTCAGGCCCATTGCCATGGAAAAGTAGTAGTAGTGCACGGTGTTTGTGTGTATGTGTGTGGGAGTGTGCACACATCTGTGTAAGTGTCTGTGTGTGTGTGTGTGTGTGTGTACACATGTCTGTATAAGTGTCTGTGTATGTGAGTGTACACACATCTGTGTAAGTGTGTGGGTGAATGTATGTGTGAGTGTACACACATCTGTGTAAGTGTCTGTGTGTGAGTGTGTATGTATGTGTGAGTGTACACATATCTGTATAAGTGTCTGTGTGTGTGTATGTATGTGTGAGTGTACACACATCTGTGTAAGTGTGTGTGTGTGGGTGTATGTATGTGTGAGTGTACACACATCTGTGCATGTGTCGGTATGTGTGTGGGTGAATGATGTGTGTGTGTGTGTACACATCTGTGTATGTGTCGGTATGTGTGTGTGGGTGAATGGTGTGTGTGTGTGTTTTTACACACATCTGTGTATGTGTCGGTATCTGTGTGTGTGTGTGTACACATCTGTGTATGTGTCGGTATGTGTGTGTGGGTGAATGGTGTGTGTGTACACATCTGTGTATGTGTGTGTGGGTGAATGGTGTGTGTGTGTACACATCTGTGTATGTGTCGGTATGTGTGTGTGGGTGAATGGTGAGTGTGAATGGTGTGTGTGAGTGTGAATGGAGGGGAAATGGGGGGAAACCATGTAGCTTATTACATGGGGATTGCGTTGCATTTTGCTACAGGATCATGTCATCTAATTTCTGCTTTTCCTCTTTTACATATTGGCAGAATAATGTACAAGCCCCTGTCAATTTTTTTGTAAAAGACGATAAATGTATTCAGTGGAAGGGTCCCCCGGTTATTTCCCTCGCACTGGGTGGTGTATTTATACAAAGACACACTGATCCTTACTGACAGGGCCTGTTTGTCAGGGTCGGTTAGTTTTCCATGCCATAAACCTGAGAAACAACAGCTTTCACCTACACACGGCCCTTCTACCCACAAGTGACGAAGTACTGAAAGGCAAAATTTAGACAGCCAGAGGTGTCAAATTTCTCTAAAGATGAATTCAAAGTCTCCAGCTGAAATGGAAACCTAATGCACCAAGGTTCAGCAGTTGCACCTTGAAGTGTAATATGCCTGTGAACCAAAATGGAGCCAAAGCAAAAAGCCTTAACAAAACAGGCTTTAGAACGCAGCCAAATTTACTATAACCTTCATCATTCACATTTTTCATTGAGCACATATTTAAGGTTTTTATTGTTGGGAGTCTTGAAGCACTTTTTTAATGTATATTTGTATGTCCATCCCGTCTGTGACTGCCATCGTATTGCAAACTATAAGCAGAGAAGTATAAGATGGAGAAGTATAAGTGTGTTTGTGTGTGAGTGTGTGTGTTTGTCGGTGTGTGTGTGCCCACGCGCCTGTGCTTGTGTGTGTGTATGTGCGTAGACAATGCTGAAGTAAACTCTCCTGCAGACAGCCAGGTTTTGCCTGATCTTGTATAACAAATCAGTCCAGACCCGGTCCAAAGGCATACAGTGCCGTTTCAACATCACGCAGGGCTTTACTGCCTCAAGGTAAACTCGTTTTTTTGCATTTTTCTGTTTCGGTGGTGAAACCTGGCCAGTGTTTATAATTGTGTCATCAGAAAATTTGTAGGTAAACAACCTCTAAAAAAACGGTTGTAAAGGAAGTCCAAAGAACCACTGTAGGCAATAAAACATTTAGTAGGCCTCACAGCACACACATGGGTATGGTTGTATGCTGGCAATGTAAAGTACCCACCATAAGTATTGGGACAGTAAGTCAAAACTGCTATTTTCACTGTACACTCGAGGCGTATGAAAATATGATTGAAAGATACTGACTGTTTCAACACGCATCTTTTACTGACTAAGAATAATAACAATTTCAGAGTTCCATACCCCGTTTTATGCGAGCATAAGTATTGGGACAATCCAACTGAAAGCAAATGTAAGTAAGAAGGCTAGTAAATCGCTTGCACGCACTGAGAGCAGTGAGTCTGCGACCCACCGACATCACCAAACTCTTGGTATTGTCCTTTCAGATGCTTTGCCAAGCCTTTACTGCAGCTGTTTTCACCTGGCCAGTCTAAAACTTTCCACTTTTTTCCCCTGATGAACTTGGTTGAGCAGGCAGTGTGTTTTGGGTCATTGTCCTGTTGCATTGTGAAACTCCGCCCAACGCGTCTGATGACATTGTTTTGCACATTGATGGCCAAGATGCTTCTGTACGCTTCTGAGTTCATTCGGCTGATGCCATCACCCGTTACATCATCAATAAAGATGACTGATCCGGTTACAGAGCCTGCCGTGCATGCCCATGCTATGATGCCACCTCCACCATTCTTCACAGATGAGGTGCTAGGCTTTGGATCATCTGCAGTTCCATTTTTTCTCCACGCATCTTCCCATCACTTCGATAAAGATTGATTTTCATCTCACCTGTCCATAAAACTCAGTTTAAAAACTGTACTGGCTCATCTCTGTATTTTTTTGTTTTTTTTTGCTAATTCTAATCTGGCCCGTCGGTTTTTGGTGTTGATCAGAGGTTTGCCTCTTGCAGTGTAGCCTTAATTCTGGTGCCAAAGTCTTCTGCGATTATAACACTTTCACCCCAGCATTCTGGACGTTGTGGGTGATTTCACTGACACTTATTTTAGGGTTGTTTTTCACAGCTCTGGTCATTTTTCTGTCATCAGCTGCTGTTGCTTTCCTTGGCTGACCTGGTCGTTGCGGAAGATAGGCGATTGCTGTTTATTTAGCTATGTCCAACTTTTGTGCTATGGTTCTAATTAAACTCCTCTTTTCTTTTAGCATTGAGATCGCCTGCTTTTCTTTCACAGACTTGCTCCCTTGTCTTTATGCTGGATTATGCCTACCGACACCAAACGCAGGCTCCACAGGCAAAAGCAAAGGATAGACTTGAGACTAGCAAATTCACAGCTCTTTTATATGTGAATAATCAGTGCAACAGGAAAGACCTGAACAATTAGAAACACCTGTGTGCCAAATGTACCGCTTCTTTTGCTCATATAAAATGGGGGAGGGTGGAACTCTGAAAGTGCTGTTATTGTTAGTTGGCAAGACATATACAAGTTGAAACTGCCAGAAATTAAAGGTGACACCCTGCATCTTTTAATAATACTTTCATATGGCTTGAGTTTAGAGAAAAAATAGCAATTTTGACTTTACTGCCCCAACACCTATGGAGGGCACTACATCTTCGGGTATGAGAAAGCAATGGGTCTGTGACTTTTTAGTTACTCATTGTCTTAACCTACTCCAAGGTTAGGTCATGACCACAGCCTCTCTGTACCCCCCTGGAGCATTTTAACGACGGGGTCATCTCCATGGCGACCCGTGACCTTTATCAGCCAACTTTCCGCCGGTCCTTGTCAGCTTCAGGGGGGGCCCTTAGGGAGCAGACAGACCTGGGCGGCTGAGGCATGTCAGCAGACTGAATGAAAGCGCAATGCTGGCTGAATGGCTGTCACGCAGAATTGTTGGTTTTATTTATGGTTCTGATTTTATTTATGCAATCTGGTGCATAACGAACTCAGTAAGTCTAAAACTCTGGCGCTTTGAAAAAGTGCAGCGGTCAGCAAAAAAAAACTCAGTGGGAAGAGTGATTTAGAGTGCGTATGATTCATGTTATTAAAAGATTCTACTTTTATGAGCTCCATACGGACTGAAATGAAAACAGCCTTGTTCTACTAAATCATCAGAAGTAAAAAAAAAAAAAATTAATCTCTTACTCATGAGAAAAAAAGCAAGCACTTCAGCTGAATATCAGAAGAAAATATAATACAGAAGAAAACCCAGAATGCCAAACATAGCCAACTATTGAGAAGAAATCATACATTCGCAGTCACATTTTAGGATCAAACAATCAGTTGAAACCATTGGGAAAAAGAAAGGCCGGCCAGTAGAAGTCTCCTCTGTCTTGAGACACACACACAGACAAACACACAAGCTGATGAGGATAAAATCTGTAGTCGGTTGTCGTTTTGTCCAGCTTTCGTTTGCTCCAGCAGTCCGCAGTATCGTGCCTTGTGTTAAAGGTCTGCTTGTGCTATGGGGCTCCTTGGCACGTATTTCACAGCCATGTAGAGTCTGGCTGATTAAGACCATTACGTTTGTTTTGTTCATTAAACCGATTACGTATGAGACTCCTTGAGGCTGTGGAATAACAAGGGACGAAATGGCGGCTTGCCGGCAAGACAAAAATAAGAGGAAAAATCAGCGCTGCATGCGGGCGACGCGCCGTGTCACCTGTGCCGGGGGCTCGTTAAAAGAATCTCCTTGGCCCTCGAATGTCAGCTGAAGAATGGTTCTTCCCTGTGGACTGTACTGCCTCAACCAGCTGCTCGACTCACCACTGCCACAGGCTTGTTTAGGTTCATCGGGCCGTTAGAGTATGCAGGACAAACTGGGAGGTCTTGCTTTGCTCCATTAATTGCAGCGTCCTGTGATGAGCGTGCACGGCGGGGGTGGGGGCGGCGGGCCTGGCCGTTAGGGCTGTAGTCAGCTCACTGCTGCGAGCGAGGGGCTATGATGGCACAGAGTGGTCATTCCTTCCCTGGGTCATCACTGTCCTGTCCTCTCCCAACTGAGGACTTCACTTTACAGGACTTTACAAGTGATTCCAGTGGACAACTAAATAAATCAATCCATCATTAGATTGGTGTTTGGGGATGGGTAAACACATTAAACCATTTGTACTTGCTGTGTGTGTTATGGACATATTTAGATTAGCGTTCTAAATTGTTTGGACTACTAAGAATTGTAACGATTGATTGAAAAAAATTACTGAAAGCTCAGTCTTCAAGGGACAACGTAGAGAGAAATAAATCATAGAGCGGATCGATGGACACTTCTGGATATTTCGAGCAATTACTCTATTCATTAGGTTAGATCACATTGACTGGTATTTTGAGTAATGACCGATAAAAGTGGTGTCGAAAGGTGATTGTCCAGGTTTACCCTTTCACTTTGTCCCGGTCTGATTCTCATACGAGGAACTACATAACTCTGATGACATCTCCCTGCCTCTGTCTTCTCATTCTCTGGAGCCTCCTCTGACTGCGGGCCTGCTGGCCCAGGGGAGCGCCATGTGGGCCGCCATGTGCTAACGGTTAGTGAACAGGTTTTTAGTGGCTGTCCACAAATGTCACCATGGGCGCTTCTATTTAAAAGCCTGATTTTATCCCAGGCTTTCCATCTTCCTTCATCCTTTCTCTGGATTCTCCGTCAGAGGAATCGATCACCGCAATCCGTATTTGACTTGTAGTTCAGATAAATGTCGAGTATTGCTGGTAGGGCAGAGAGGTGTGATATTTGAGCGGGGTTGAAATATGACCTTATTTGTGCACCTGTAAACTTATATTTGGATTGAATATAACAGATGGGGTTCTCTTATTAAGGAGAATACTGTATGTGTATGCTCTTACTGGTGCGGGTCATTTGTAGTGAGCATTGATTTGGTTTTGTATTAGAAACGCATGGATTATATTCCGCTGAAACCTTAATTAAGACTTACAGGCACATAGACAGCTTAAGGCACATACACAGCTTACTCTCTGTGATTATGAGCAGGATTATGTGAGCATTGGTGCTTCCACCGCGTGATTGACACAAAAGATGGAGCACTGAGATTTGTGGGATCACACGCAAGCTCGGGTCTCGAGCACTGTCAGAGACATAAAACCGTGATGGTGACCTGACAGGGAACAGAAAGCACAAAGAGACCCCATTTCTGTGAAGTCGTGGCCTGGATTTACAACCACAACTAATCTCGAGTACATGACTAAGGACCGCAGAGAAAAGCAAACCGCCGTTAACAACAAAAGTCACACCAGGCTGACTCCTAAATTGTGCCTTTTTATAGCAGCACTAACCACACAAAAAAACAACAGCATAGAAAGCTCCCATTGTGTCGGAGAAATCGGGCCGCTCGACCCAGAGACGGCTATACGCGAGTCCTCTTGAACTGGGGGGCCTTTAATGATCCACTTGTCGTTTGTCCCTCTTCAGGTTTTTGCTGACTACGAGGAAGCTGTAGCATTTGGAGGGCAGTGAAAAGCCTCTCGAAAGTTTCTTGTCCGGAGGCTTTGTCCTCTGAGTGGCACGGACAAGTCAGTGAGTCACAGTCTTCGTGGGCCCGGCCTGATGTCGATGTTGATGTTCCCCTAGAAGAAAAGCACAAAGCAAGGCTGTCAGAAATCTAAATGGACAATAGGATTGTGGGATGGTAGTTGGAGAGGGCAAAGAAGCCTGATATAAGTTGATATAAAATTTTTAATGTGTGAAGAGGGAACTCGCCCTTTAACAGTAGTGTTCCATTAAAAATCGGCATTTCATTTTTATTTCTAAATATGTAGATATTGTAGGCATATCAGTGAATCAAATACGCTAAACAAACCATGCACATAGTTTTCTCTCTCTTAAAGTAAATGACTTAAATAACCAAGATCCGACTTCCCCATACAACTCATGTCCCCCCTTGTGATCTGATTGGCCTCCCTGTGTGCCCCCCAATTCTCATTGGCTCTTAGTGATGTCAATCATTATTCACTTCAGTAGTCACTTTTGGGTACCCCCCCAATTTAACTGTTGTTCCCCCCGTGCCCCCCACTTGAAAATAATCTGGATCC
>JAOYSI010011105.1:0-10022 GCA_025775065.1 Hiodon alosoides | reverse complement strand
GTGAGAAGGTTGACACCTTGACACTGGGGAATGAGGCCCAGCAGAGTGAGCAACCTGGGAAAGGTCAGTTTGAGACTAACCCTAACCCTAACCCTAACCCTAACCCTAACCCTGACCCTGACCCTAACCCTAACCCTAACCCTAACCCTAACCCTAACCCTAACCCTAACCTTAACCCTTACCCTAACCCTAACCCTAACCCTAACCCTAACCCTAACCCTAACCCTAACCCTAACAAAGTGATCGCAATTACTCTAGACACAGACTTATCAGTGACTGATACAGTATGCATTGAGACATTACACCACGGAGAAAAAGAGAGCCCACAGATTGAAAATGAATTTGCAGACAAGTCTGGTTTTGAGACTCCTGGCAAAGGGGTTTTTGTTACAGCTGGCCCTCAAAGCACCGACAGTGTTGACCCAGACGCCTTCTTCACTGACAAGCCCAACAAGGCAACCATGCAGTTGAGGACAGCGACCACGCCCACTGTGGACACCGGCATTCAGCCTGCCCAGACTGTGGAGAGAAGACATGCAGGCTTCCCTGGATTAGTAGCTTCCAAAGCCACCCACACAGGCTGTGAATCGCGTGATTGGTTGGAGGTTGTGGTTCAACCACCTTCGTGCCCCGATGTGAGACTTTGTGGCCCGGAGCCCTCCGCTGTGTACCAGCGGGTTGCAGAGACAACAGGCTTCGGGATGTGGCCCAAGAAGGCTCCTTCAACCGTGGGGCAGGAACAGACCCTGACTGCACAGGGCCCTAGCGTATGTGGGGACACCCAGGAAAGGGGTGTCAAAGCTTGCCCGACTGAGCAAGAGAAGGCCCAGAGAGAGCATGTGGAAGGATGGCCACTGCAAGACGTCTGGCGGAGTACAGACCTCCCAAGAGACTCACAAACTGGGACTGCAGACGTGGTGCAAACAGGGAGACAGAGGCCAGTGATCGTCACGGCAGCCATGGCTGCAGAATGCAGGGAGAGCGGGAGCCAGGAGAACGGTGATTTAGCACAGGTACCCAAGCCCCTCTTGTCTAGGACAAACTTGTCTCAGGCCCGCTGCTGGGGAGCTGGGTGTGGGAGTGGGGACAGGCCTGTGTCATCACACCACTCAAGGTATTGTGGAATGCCGCCATGATGTCACAAAGTGGTAGTACAGATTATACCATGGAGGGAGGGATTCATAAGGCACCCTGATACCAGTAGTTTTTCTAGGATTCAGTTCCTTGATTTAATGGCAGTATTGTGAAAAAGAATTATTACTGATGTCATACATTCAACAATTTACAGTTGCAAGTATATGCAAAAAGTTTCTATTCTGCAATGTTCATAATAAAACTAGAACAATGTTACCCTCTGGCAACCTGTTTTGTTACCACTAGTTACCCTCAGTCTCTTCTGGAGACATGTGCACATGCACACGACAGACCACATTCCTGAATAATTTCAACAGCAAATCTGGCACTAAAACTGAAAGTGCTTAACGTTGGTCTACCCTTTCTAGCGCGCGGAGGGTTGTCGCTCCAGGACCAGAAAGCTAGTGCCCGGTATCGGTGCTGATAGAGAAGAGCTGCTGTCACATGGACCAACCATGCAGGAGATGTTTGCTGACATCCAGGAGATGGTAGAGGCAGGACCAAGTTGCAGCCTCCACGGGGTGAGAAAGCGTTTGACTCATTAGGAGCACAGCAACACCTCTAAGTGTTATTACTGTGAGGTATTACTGAGTATGCATTTCTCTTCAGTACAACCCTGTGCTTCACCAGTTCTGCATTGGTCAAACCTGAAACTGTGTATCAGAGCATTCAGGTTCTATTCTATATGGTATTGGACAAATTATGTCATGTATTAAATATTAACATTTCTGCTATTTTCCTGTATATAATCACTACCAATGTATTACAACTTAAGTGTAAATAAATTATATGTTTTTGATCTTTGACACAAATTACTAAATAATTTACATAGAGGAGATGTATATTTTTTTTAATGAAATGTATAATGTGTTGATTTTTGTAAATCCCTTTAAGAGATACATTGATAGATACTGTTGCTCCACTTTTATGTTGCATTGCTAGATGAATTTCCTGTGAGTGTAAGAGGAAACGCCACAGGAAATAGCCATGAACCTTTGGGATTTCCTTTGGGATTTCCTTTAGGGTCAGTGGACACAATCTCAGTAATTGAGCACTCCTCAGAGATGTGAGATCATGTGACTTGCCATGTACTTATGTTACTGATCTCATGCTGTGTGGGATTACAGGATGGCCCACTGGAAGAGATTCATGGGTACTTGGACAATTGGCTTAGACGCACGGAGCCCCAGCAGAGCCACACGGCTCTGCGAATCTTGGAAATCCGGAACAGGCCCGCCCGACTGAACACGAAGGCCATGGCCCAGCAAGTGGAAGAGGCAGAGGTACAACACAAATGGCTAGCTGGCGTGAGGTGGAGAGTGAGTTGGGTCTGTACATGGCATGGCCTTTACGTCTCCGTGCTATGTGTTTCCTGTGTTTGGTGAACTCTTCAGTGGAGCCAGAAATCCATGCCATGAGCATGATAACGATAGGCCCACGACTATGTTGCAGGAGTGCAGGCAGTGTGCACAGGCACAGGTGACCGCCACATCCCAGAAGGGCGTGGAGGAGGATGGGGACCCTGAGACAGCACACTGGGTGGAAGAACAGTGGAGCTGCGTCCTGCAGGACGCCTCTGACACTGTACGGGTCAAGGGTATCCAGCTGCAACTGGTCACGCAGTACCGCCGGCAGGCAGCGGCCACCCAGGTCGCGCTGGAGAGACTTACAGCAGAGCTGGAGGCCATTCACCTGTGAGTCTTATGCCTGTGTGTGTTTGGCCCCAGTGTGTGTTTGGTTTTGGCCCCAGTGTGTGTTTGGTTTTGGCCCCAGTGTGTGTTTGGTTTGGGCCCAGTGTTTGGTTTGGCCCCAGTGTGTGTTTGGTTTGGGCCCAGTGTTTGGTTTGGGCCCAGTGTTTGGTTTGGGCCCAGTGTGTGTTTGGTCCAGTGTGTGTTTGGTTTTAGCCCCAGTGTGTGTTTGGTTTGGCCCCAGTGTGTGTTTGGTTTTAGCCCCAGTGTGTGTTTGGCTTTGGCCCAGTGTGTGTTTGGCTTTGGCCCAGTGTGTGTTTGGTTTGGTCCCAGTGTGTGTTTGGCCCCAGTGTGTGTTTGGTTTTAGCCCCAGTGTGTGTTTGGCCCCAGTGTGTGTTTGGTTTTAGCCCCAGTGTGTGTTTGGTTTTAGCCCCAGTGTGTGTTCTCCTTTCATTGGTTTTGTTTTTTCTCAGTGCAGATCAGCTACAGAAAGCAGCACTCTCCTGGGAGAATGTCTGAAAGCTTTCCAGCTTAAGGCGATGCAGGAAGAGGTAGTGATTACAGACCTGCTTCAGGTGGCCACACAGGTGTTGCCCCACCTGGGCGAAGCAGACCAGGTGGCGGTGCTGGCCCAGCAGTTGAGACTGCAGGAGGATTGGCGATCCATGGAGAGGGCAGTGGAGGGAGCCCTACAGCGCACCTCCATCTCCGCCTGCGCCGTTTGCAGCTTCTCGTTAGCGTCACGGCAGCTTTATGAGAAGCTAGAAGGTTTGCAGAGATCAGTGGGTCAGTTACTGTCCTCTCCAGTCCAGGGTGCCATCACAGGGGTCACAGAGCTGGTGACAGTGACCACCAACCTTAAGGTTGCAAGCCAGCAGTATGGCTATTTGCAACGGCTTTCTGAGTCTCTTACCCAGAGTTCAGTGGGAGAGAAGGAGAACCAGGACATAGCGTTTACCCTGCAGAGCCTGAAGGAGGCAGTTGATCTCACTCAGGAACAGCTGTCTGCTCTTTCCCTCAGCATTAGCAATACCGCGCTTGATAAGATTATGGAGACGATACAGCACGTCCATACCTGTGCGAAGCAGACAGAGAGTAACATCACGACGGGCATAGTCTCTCTTTTGCCAGTGGAGGTCCACAAAAGGATTGAAGAACTGAAGATGCTGCAGTCTGAGATTGCAGCCAAGCAGACCCTGGTGGACTCCCTGGTGGAGGAGGTACAAGAGCTGACAGCTTTCTTGGATGAGAAAGACATTCCCCCTTTGATCTCCTTATTGCACACCCTGGAGAACTTGACCAGATCAACTGCCGATCAGTCTTCTCAAGCTCTACAGGAAATTGAGTTAGCTGTGCAGGCGAAAGAGAAGATGTTGGAGCAAATTGCTGACATTGAGTCTTGGGTGGAGGCACATGTAGCGGATGAGGTCACCAGAGAGGCCAAGAGTGACGGTGGCCCATCGGACTTGGAAAAGCGGTTCCGACTAGGGCTTGAAAAACTGAAGGAGGCAGAAAAACACGAGGCAGTCAGCGTAGCCCTGCTGACAAAGGCTAAGGACATCGTCCCGGAGCTCAGCATTGACGAGAAATTTCAGCTGAGCGACAGAGTTATGGACCTCCGAGAGTCTGTCCGAGGAATTGTCCGGTGCGAGAGGGCAAATCATCAGGAGATCCAAGAGCTTCTCCAGGCACAGGCTTCCTCAGCTGGGAAACTTGCCACTGTTGAAAAGAGTCTGAGGCAGATGTGGCTGGACTTGGGCAAGCTCCAATTTCCCTTAGCCAACAAAGCACGCTTGGCTATGAGGCCCATGAAGCACTTAGTTCTGGAGCACAAGTCCATAGTCGACAGGCTGTGGTGCTACTGTGAGGAGGGCAAGAGGAGGGAGCTGCTAGGCTTAATGGCCGATCTGTGGGAAAAGATGAACACTTTGGACCGTCAGGCCCAGAAGCATGAAAAGTACCTGATAAGCAGGGGGCGAATTGAGGTCCTGAAGAAGAATGTGGAGAGGCAGGTCCTCTGGACGAGGGATGAGAGTGAGAGCAAAGCAAACAGATTTAAGAGCTGTCAGGCCCTCCTCGCTCAGTTTCCTCTGATGAAGGCCCTGTGCCTGGAGGCCTCCGACCAGCTGCACGGCATCTCATCCGACCTCTACCCGTCTCAGCTGAGCTTGGAGCGACTGAAGATCCAGCAGGTCACAGAGAGCCTTGCCTCCTTGGAGCTGACTGTTGGCAATGACGTTACCATCCTGGAGTGGGGTCTGCTCATGGACCGGCACTACCCCACAGAGCTCTGCGGGATGCTGGACCTCCTCGAACAGACCAGTAACGAGCTGGGGCAGGCGACCCCGGTTGACCTGGAGGACCAAGCTTTGGTCAGGGAGCTTCAGAGGTGCCTGGCCTTGCAGAGGAACATCCAGTCTGGGATGTGTGTGCTGAAGGCCCTGGGACACAGAGATGGAGTGGGAGATAAGGAACTGGAGGAGAAGCATGCCAGTCTGACAGAACTGGCTAGCAAGACACTTAGGGCCTGCCACTTGCGCACGGTAGGTTTTTCTTCTTCCACTCTTTGTGTTGTAATTAAGCAAGTTTTTAAAGTTTTTTTTTTTTTATGGTATCTGCTTTTGAAGGAGAGCCTATGCCAAGCTCAGGGGGCCTTGAGGAACTACAGCACTGCTGTGAGAGGTGCCTTTAGATTCCTGCAGGAGGCCGAGTCTACTCTACTGCCAGCCCTGGGTGGGGCCTTAGACTGTATGGAGGAACTACAGTTCATCCCAAAGGCCCTGGCCTCCCTGGATGAGGGCATCCGGTCTCACCTTTCCCAGCTCCAGGAGCTGGTCCCCCAGGAACCCTGCCTCTCTGCCCCCCAGGTTGAGCAACTCCACCGCAGAGTTCAGAGCCAGCTGTTGGTGGGGCAGGCCACACTTCAGGCCCAGGGTCAGCTTCGACAGGAGGCTCTGCAGAGGTAGAGCAGTTGCGCCCCTGTCCCCTCACACTACCAAACACTGTCCTCCCAACGCTGTCCCACTACCAAACACTGTCCTCCCAACGCTGTCCCACTACCAAACACTGTCCTCCCAACGCTGTCCCACTACCAAACACTGTCTTCCCAACGCTGTCCCACTACCAAACACTGTCTTCCCAACGCTGTCCCACTACCAAACACTGTCCTCCCAACGCTGTCCCACTACCAAACACTGTCCTCCCAAATCTGCCCAACTACCAATCTGGGATGCTGGGATACGTCTTGCTTATTCTTACTCATCCTGATTCATGGCTGGATTTTAAAATGAAATAAATTCACCCTGTTTTTTTTTTTTAGCCTATACATTTGGTTGAGCTCTCCTCTTTGTTTTCACACAGTTTATTGTATCACAGCTCGGTGTGTTAACACGAAAAAGGCATTCAGCCAAGCTTTCAGAAAGACTGACATTATTTACCCCCTTGGCAGCCGTGCAGAGAGGCTGAACATTTACAGAGAGTGCCATAAGGAGGCTAGCCAGAAGCTGGAGATGACAGAGGCACGTTTCTCAGAGTTCATCTCCCACAGAGTCACATCCTACCAGGAGTGTTCTGACCAACACGATGCACTGATGGTGAGTACCTGTAGAGGCTCAGGGCGAGTACCTGTAGAGGCTCAGTGCGAGTACCTGTAGAGGCTGCGGGCGAGTACCTGTAGAGACTGCGGGCGAGTACCTGTAGAGGCTCAGTGCGAGTACCTGTAGAGGCTTAACTGTACAGGTATATGGGTGCATACATGTTGAGTACATAAAATATGAACACAGAGGTTTTCAAAGGTTTTGACATGCTTGTCAAAGGCTACCAACTGCTACGATATTACAGAAGAGTACAGAAAAGTAACACAGTACTGAAATTGATGGGCTTTTGATTCTTCATGTGGTGAAATTTTCACATTTTAACAGTTTGTATTAAAATCTATTGAATTCAGAACAGTTTGAATTGAAATGTGACAGTGAGAAAAGGCTGGATTAGATTATTCTGTGCAATAATTAGTTGATTTAAGTGCTGAACTAGTTGTAGAATAAGAACCTGGGCATATGAGGGTCCTCCAGGACAAGGTTTGGGAAGTCCTATTTCCAGCACTGCGTTCCTGGAGAGCCCAAGGGTTGGTTTTACATTATATTATAAATCACCTCTGGATGATTTAGAATAAAGTTAATCACTGACAGATTAAGAAAGCTATTTGAGCAAAGAATATTATTCAAAACACATTACAGCTTGAAGCAAATCGCCTTGGTTTCCAACTGAAGCTAGCAGCTGAACCCGGAGCAGAGTTGGGGTTGAATTTCACTCGTTGTTAAAGTGTTTGGAAGATGTCCTCAGAAAGGTGTGAACAGGGCAGCCCCTGTAGCTGTTCTGTGTCTCTGCACGTGAAGGACCTGGTGGAGGAGGTGGACTCCCTGGCCGTGACTTTGGGGGAGCAGCGGGAGATCAAAGCAGACCTGGGGTACGACCAGGAAGTGGAGTGGGCGCCCCTGTGGAGGTGGTGGGTGTGGCTTCAGCGATGCGCCCGTCACATCCAAGCATGCTCAGAACAGAGACTGGCGGAGTGGAGGAACGTTACCACAAGCGTGAGTCACAAGACTGTTACAGACCAAAGTTGCCTACCTCTGACCTACACTGTCATTTCACACTAGTCATGATTCCTCTGTGCAGTCAACTTTGCATATAGTAACATACAGTATCATTACAAGCATCAGAGAAATGTTAGAAAAATGTTTCGCATTAGTCCATTTTGGGGCAGGAGATGGAGATATGATGATAAAAAATTCCAAATGTCCTGCTGTGAGACCAAAATGTGAGACCAAAATGTGCGGATATGGCCCGTGTAAGGTGGAGAGAGCTACCGTGGAGTTGCAGAGGCTCCAGGAGGAGGGGTCATTTGTCCAGGAGGAGGGGGCGGGCCTGAGTGACCTCCGAGGGCTGCTGGGACACGCAGAGCAATACGAGACCCGACTGGACTGCCAGCTCCACGCTTTGGCTTCATTGGAGCGCCATGTGGCCCGCCTCCAAACTGGCCCCGCCCATCGGACCATGGCCCCACCCACGCAACTCTGCAGGGAGCTGCAGTCCATGCAAGACTGCTACAGGAAGTAAGGGATTCTCTCACTTAAGGGTCTGTTGTTTTGAATATATTGCCTTGTGTGTTTGGGTGCTGATGCTGGGATGTGGCCTTCTTGTGTACACACACAGCATTCTTTGCAGGCCCAGTAACACATAAATAATATTAATTATATTAGGCTTGTACATTTCAAGTTTATCCTGGCGGATTTTTGACAATAAATGCTATTAGGTGTGATGTGTGGCCTAGGGTGAGGGCCTTGATCTCCCAGAAGCCTCTGCTCCTTTCACGCTAATAACCCGGCACTGGGCTAGAGTGCCCTACATTCGGCCAACAACACAAATGCTCACTGAGTCACACAGTTGCCCACATTTGGAGAGCCTCGCGCACAGTCAAACACAAGCTTTTTTGGATCTTCTGTGAGAAATATGCCAAGCAGTATTTGAAGTACCGTAAAAACCCACGCAAGCACTTTTTGGAGGTAAGATCCAGCGACAAACGTCTGTCTTTCCCAGTGTTGTCAGTGATGTCTGTGTATGGGCAGCGTCAGTTAGTTTAACGGTGCTTTCAACATTGACTGTTGTCTGCAGCTTGAGGGAGAGGATTGTGCTGAGCCGGCAGGCTGTGCTGTCTGAGCTGCAGGAACGGGAGCACGTGCTGGAGGAGATCCGAGGTGTAAAAAAGTGGCTGGTGAGGACCGCCACCCTTCTGCACGCAGCAGACCCCCCCCCCAGCAGACAGGGCCTGCAGGTGAGTCACCAAGGAGACAAGTCTCCACAATCTTCTCTTCTTTACGGGCAGCGCAGCAGAATCGGTCAGTACGACAAAACCGATCAGAACGCCAGAATCGGGCACAATCCGGCAGAACGCTAGAATCGGTCAGAGCGGTTGCATTCTACAGTGTCAAACTCGCTACTCTGTGTCGCTACTCTTTCGTCAAACTCACTACTCTGTGTCGCTACTCTTTCGTCAAACTCGCTACTCTGTGAGTAGGATCAGCAGCGGGTAATTTGTGCACCATCCTCTGGTTACTTTGAGAAAGGGTAGAGGTGGGACATCTCTGTGGCGATGTGGAGGTTGTTGTTAATATTAAGACACCTGTTAGTCAGTCCAGTCACTTTTCATTATCAAAGATATTATCATAATCGTGACAAAGGGACACACTTCAAGATAATTGGATAACTTTTACCCTACACCTGATCAGTGATGCCTCGTGCCTTTATATTGGCTCTTGTCTTTAATATGAAAACTTTGCAGCAATTATTTGCCAAGTATCGTACCTCTCAATGAGTCAGAAGAACAAACTAATCACTAGGTAATGTTAAAAAGCCTGCATTATATGGACTATGGGCAAAAACCCTAACACGCACTGCCACTGTTCCAGCCTATCTCATGTGACCCATTTTACCCACCATGCTCTGCTCTACACACACTGCTCTTACACACTACAGACTACACTCTACAGTACTACACCAAACCGCCGTCACTGTCTGTTCTACAGTACTATACCATACCGTCATCACTGTCTGTTCTGCAGTACAATACCATACCGTCATCACTGTCTGTTCTGCTGTACTATACCATACCGTCATCACTGTCTGTTCTACAGTACCATACCATAAAGACTGTTTGCATTTCGGGACTCAGGTTGACCAGATTGAGCTGAGCTCCCAGAAGGCACTGCTCCAAGGCATCGAGGACGGCCTACAGACAAGGTACCCCGGCCTGCGTACGCTGGCAGAGTTGGAGGCGCCCCTACAAGAGGTGAAGGGACTGCTGCAGGATCTAGAAGTGAAGGTAAAGTCAGTTTAAACAAGCCTGTATGATGGAACTCCACTGATTTAAATGGCACTGAGGGATAAGCACCTGCCCCATGGGCCATCTGGAGCTCACCTGAGTGCAGACTGAGCCCTGTGAGCTGGAGCTCACCCGAGTGCAGACTGAGCCCTGTGAGCTGGAGCTCGCCCGAGGGCAGACTGAGCCCTGTGAGCTGGAGCTCGCCCGAGGGCAGACTGAGCCCTGTGAGCTGGAGCTCGCCCGAGGGCAGACTGAGCCCTGTGAGCTGGAGCTCGCCCGAGGGCAGACTGAGCCCTGTGAGCTGGAGCTCGCCCGAGGGCAGA
>JAOYSI010011104.1:0-10023 GCA_025775065.1 Hiodon alosoides | reverse complement strand
TATATAATAAAAATACGGTTATTTTAGATCCCGCAATCCAAGCCATTTCTTCTGGCATTACAAAGCGACTTTTACTCACAAATGGTCTTAAGTTATTTGTTCCATTAAAAAAATATATATAAGCAAGTCTTCATTATAGACTTGGACGCCTAAACCCATCACATAACACCCTTCTTGTTTGCATACGGAAGATCGGCCCCTCTATCTCGGAGAAACAGGACCCCGACGAATTGGCGTTAAAAACATTTCTCGTTAATCTCTTCAAAAAAAGAAAGCATTTCCTGACGAGAACGACCGATGACTACGAAGCCTCAGATCCATACTATTCAAAAAGCGTACTACATCTAAAAATATGGCTTTTTGCCTGATTCCAAGCAACACACAAGGCCACTGTGTTCTGTGCAACAACGGTTTCCGCCGAGACAAGCCTATAAAACTCATACATTTGTATGGGAAGTAATATATTCACAAATATTTAGCTTCGCTGATCGGTGAAATAACTTTTAATATAATTTAATTTACGTAGACATACATTGTTACTCTTCAACTAGCGTCGAATACAATGTTGTATGGCGGCTTTAAACTATGATTTAGATTTTTGTGTCATCTGTTCCATTAGCAACTGTGACAACCTCCTGCCAAAAAAAATAAAATAATAATAATTCCGCTGAACATTAGATAACACTCAGAAATACAACAAAGGTTACTGAAGGAAAAGGGAAAAAACCTCAACACATGACCTATTCGCCACGCTCGTTCCCATTTTTGCAAGTAGAGGGCGTTGTTAACCTTTTCTTGGTGGCGAACGGAAAATCCAAAGGACGGGTTTCAGGAGCGTCTGATTCACAGTGCGCAGCCATAAATATAGTACAGATTTTGTTTGCAGAGAGACAGGCAGAATATTGGGTTAATATTAATAGGACTTTAATTAAATAATTACCATTCTGAAAAATGGAAAGACTATATTAGTGCAGACCGCTTACTTTTTCAAATATTGCCTAAAGAGAGTGTACGCGGTAATTTTACATAGTTGGCAAATATACTTTTTTTCATGAAAATTAAACTACATTTTTTAAAACTGCATGGGAATGAAAGACATTCAAATAAACGGATAACAAAATTTCTGTTGGTTTAATTCTGATGATAAATAATTTGTAACTTACAGATCCGCCGTACTATAATAAACAATACTACAGTAAATAATCACAACATACAGATAAAAGTCTTAATCGGCGTCGGGGACGATTATTTGTTACGTCACATAGTGCACGGAACGAATCAGATCATTAAAATAACAGAAACAGTTATAAATGCACACGCATTCCCGAACTGTGGAGAGAGCAGGCGCGCTGTTATCTATATGGTGATGTCGCTCTTATCTTTCGTGCAACAATGTTTCTAGTTAAAAGAAGATGTCACCAGAAATGGAACAGCTCACAATCTACATGAGAGACAACGCCGAAACACTGAATTGAAATATGATTTGAAGGTAAGATAATTGCTCAGTGACCTTTGTAGAGATAAAAAAAAAAAAACAGATAGTGACAGTCGGGTATGTCGCTGACTTAATCGCAATCAAAATGTTGTAAAACTAAACTAATATAAAACGATTCCATTCCAAAGAGGGCCGTTAGGCAAATGTAAAAGAAAAACATTTCAATGAGTGGTGTAATTTTCACAAAGCGGTTCCTTCGGTCCGTGGGGTACCCGTGGAATGCAGGTGGTACAAGCGTTCGAGCACGAGCACTCACCATAAATCTTCAGTCCGAGCTTTCTTGTACATCCATGCGCCACTCCACACCATGCGTCGTAGGCTACAAAAAATAGAGAAAACTATTGAATAACCTACAGATAGTTTTACGTGTTTATTATGGTTGCATGACCCTAAGCAAAAAAAAAATAAATAAAAAATAAATACTCGAGAGGGGGAAATTTTATAAGCCGACAATGAATACAGAACAGAACAATTTTATGTTAAAAATTGTGTCACGGAGTGTGAAATGTGCTTCGTTTCTATTCGAGCACATTTCGAAAGGTTCGAATCTCATCAGGCAACCATCAATAAAGGCCATCTGAGACCCGAAAGTGTAATAAACATTGGCATACTTCCGGCAAAGTAGCTGTTTGAAATAAATGGGCATGAAATAGGGTCGGGGAAGAGTTCAGGAATTAATTGGGTGAAAAATAGTATTCGACTACATTGGACTCGCATGACCGGTCGTTCGTCTGGCTTGAGAGACGGTTGATCAGAGAAACAGATCGTGGCGTGACACATTTCTTCCCTGTAGCTCTGCTCGTGCGGGTGCGGGGCCATCAGCAAACGACTCAAAGAAAGAAATACAGTATATAATATAGCTATAAGGCGAAAATGCACCGTGCATACGAATGCGAAAACGAAGTCAGGGAATTTTACAATTTCAGACACAATGAGCCTGAAGGCGTTGCTGATTGAATACGTTGAGTCGGTACAACGCAAGCTATATTCTGTCAGAAGTCAGAATTCCAATTTAAGCACTGGATTTTTTTTCTGTTACAATTTTATGGTGGACGAATACCGCTACAGGAGAAATCTATTGATACAGTTAATTTTAACTGCACCTAACGAAATAAAACATGTTGAGTGAGTTTACAATAATAATAATAATAATAATAATAATCTGGTTATTATTTTTTGTTATTCTGTTGCACGCAGATAATTACTCGGTTATGTAAGCTGTACTGTCTGTTGTAGTGATTGTATCAAATTGCGTGAGACCAGGTACGGGGCTTTCCGGACGTTTCCCCAACTGCAATTGGCGACGCTTCCCGAAAAGCCCCAGAGCCGAGAGAAAGCGCAGAAATAAAATACTGGCAATCACCGAAAATCAGAGCAGTGTCACAGGGTAGTATCCGCTTCAGAGAGAAAACCAGGGAAAGGACCCCATAAAAATACACTGATACTGCCTTTGGGAACTTTCCCCACGGTCTGTTTAAGTTTTATTATTTATCAATTTATTTTTAATTTATTTTTAGAATTTTATTTTTGGTATATCCGTATGCGTGAAACGTGCATTAAATAGTATAATTATACGGGGATAAAATAACTGTTAAAGTAACTGTTAAATACTAAATACACCGAATTAAAAAAAACATCTTTATAACGAATCGGGTAATGTTATTTGGCATAATATGTTATTATTAGTCTAAAAATGCAAGACGTATTCGGTCTTTGGGAGACGGCCGTGTTGACTGGGAGAATTATACCATCTAACCATTTCCCCCCTGGTAGTTGAACGTAAAAAATTGTTGAAGCATAACGGTTGGTCGCTTACGTCTCTTCTGCCGCCGCTTCCTTCCACTGACGATACAATAAGTCAAAGCTAACGAAAGCCATTAGGACCCATTCGGCGCTTTAACAATTAGCGCCGCCTTTCACATAATTACACTTGGAACCACTTATTCAACCGTTTAAAGCTACCAGACAAAGAACAATTCGCAGCAAAATTGATTTTATTTTTATTTCTTCGTCCTCCCGTAAATTTGACTTTCGTAAAATACACAAATAAACAGGCAAGAAAAGTAGACTAATAAGCGAAAAAATAAAGATAATAACAAATATAGTTTAGCCTAATTTTAAGAAGATGATATCATTAAAGATGGAAAAAAAAACATTACGCTTATTCTCAAGTTCTTGATAAGGTTTATATCCCGAAGATAGGGGAAAATACAGCATTATAGAACGTAATGTAGCACTCAGTTTTAAGGTAAATGCTATCATCTTGAGACGAAAAAGCCATCGATTCGGTGACCCTCTGTTCATTTGTGTAGCCCGTTCACGTTTTAGAAGACGTCCCTTGTTTGACAAAAAGGTTCGTCTATCAAACAGACTACAGAGGTCCGCCGCGGAGGGTAAGATGCGTTTTGAATAGCGCAGTATTTTATATAATGGGAATGATAAATGACGCTTCCTACATTGTAAATGGTAGAAAGTGAAATAGCGTTTTATCTGCGATGAACCTACTTGTGGAAGGTGGTCGTAAATTAGACGAGTTGGGGTCCGGATCATTTCCAGAAGACGAAGGTGCAGATTCCGCCATCAGTTCTGAGATATAAAAGTCCTCACTTCTCACGCGATTTCTTTAAAACCTGTCTTATTTTATCCGAAAGGAAGAGTTAATGTTCACTGTAAGGAGAAAATGGAGTGTTAGCCCAAACCCGAGTTCCCTTGGAAGATCGCACAATCATTTGAAATATTACTATTCAATTAATGTATACATATCCAGCCTACAACTTAAATATTATGTATCAAATGATTGCAGTGATATCTAAGAAAGACAAGGCACCTCTGTCTCTGGTCAATTTACTTTCAGACGTCAACGGACACACAAGTTGCTCTGTCGTGATAAATCACCAGTATGTAGGCGATTTGTCTAACTCAATATAGACGTAGCGAGGGAGTGGCGGTCAGCTCGTACAGAAATGTTACTACAACACAAGATACACTCGAGTCCGAATCTGACAGGCAGAGCAACATACAAGCGACGTACTTACAAGTCGTAGGTGAAAGTGTATTTCACTAATGGATTTGTCAATACATTTTGTATAATTTGTTAGCGCATAAGTATGTTGCTATTTTTGAGTAGTTTAGGCTAAAAACACTTTAACAGTAATACAGTTTTAAATTAGGACCATAAATTATTTAAAATTATTAATAGACGACCGTTTACCGACTTTCACTTAGGTTAAATATTCACGTTAATACATTTTCACCACCATTAACATTACACCTTAAGGATGACAGTTGTTGCATTCGGACTCCTGCCCGAAAAAAACATTAAGGGTGGCATTACCTTCTATCTTTTTGAATAAACAAACTGACGTACAATTAAATAGACTGGATAACTAAATTAACGTTATTTGTTCCTTCAAGTTGTACATTTATTAAGCATTTAAGGGGGTTGGATTTGATAATAAATCAAGGAATTCGATCAAATATTAGCGACACATCAGAGCTGAATGTAGTTAAAAGACAATAGATAGTTCTAAGACTTTAAAACAAGGAATATAAAACGTAGCATCTTACCGGTTTAGCGACCATACACAGGTGCAGGCTGTAAGTGGGGTCCAGGAAATTCTTTTAGAAAAGCCAAATTTAAACCACGCAGCTATGCAATGCAATGCGCGCTTTTAACAGTCCCAAGGATACGGCTTCTGCATATAAATGACTGCAAATATTCCGTCCACCATGACCTTTCTGCTGAAGTACGTTTGATGTGCTGTTTTTAAAGCGCGAATCGCGTATTTACAGTAACTACGCACGCATGACTCACGCCAGTACCTCCTCTGGTGCTAAACAGAGTTCATCCAATATCAGATTAACTTTGTCAGGAAAAAACAAACAAAAAAAACCCCCCAAAAAAAACAAACATTGAAAACCCACATCGATTTTCTCGTACAACTTGACCTTCTGCAGGTGTATCGTCGTGAATAAGGAGCAATATATTTGAATTCAATTCACAATCACGGAGACGGACTTTGGAAGTTTGATCCTATGAGCATCTTATTGGGTCCCCGACGAAAATCCAGTGAGTAGAAGAGGAAGTGAACGAGAAGTCAGCCGGTGTCTGGCTCTCTCAAAGTCAGTTTCACTTCATGTTATAAACCACCGTTCATCTTTGAGGGGAGGGTTTATGTCGCCGTTCTGGAAAATACTGTTAATTTGTGAGTATTTAAATTAAATTGGTGTACATGTCCTAATTATCTTGTTAATTTTTAAAAACTCAACCAAGAGTAATTAGCGTAAAATATATTTTCCATGCTACTTGGAAAATTAAATGAGGAATGTTGCATCCTAAATCAAAGGTCTGGGTTTTGGAACATACTGAACTCCAATCTGTTCCAAAAGGTGGCAGTAGAGAATCAATCAATTTAAACATTTGCAAATATTGGATACGTCTAATTTATCCTAACGCTCTTTACTGCACAGTAAAATACAAATACTACTACATAATGTGTCGGGCGTGGGAGGAAATGGTGTTTAAATTAATAAAGGAAAAAAAGAGAGAAAAATCCGTATATTGACTAAAATTGTCAAATGTAAAAATTTCCAAAATATCAAAGATACATAAAAAAAATACATTCACACACACACACACACACACACAAATATACATATATATATATATATAACACTATATTGTATTCTGAATGATCCTGGATATTTACACATCAGATTTGTTTGTTTTTTGAAGAAACTATACTGTAGGATATTAAATACATTTGGATACCCTAGGAGGGGCGCTGTCTGTATGCTTTCAGAATAGGACAGCTCCCTCGTAAAAATACATTTTATTCCTGACGTGGGTTTGTTATTTCTTTAAATTATTGCCTGAGTACATTGAGCATAAATTAAGTAAATACAAATACGGTTTATATGCAAATGCAAGACAGCGTCCAGAAAAAGGAAAAATGCGTGATTAATAGAGATTCGGCACATATTTAAACGTAAAACAATAATTGTACAGGACATAACTCCCACTAGATGGTGCTCAATCTCAAAATATGAAGATGGACAATTGCATTAAATCAAATAGCTATTTTCTAAAAAAATTTAAACCGTCAAGCTTTAATGAGTTGGACATACAAAAAACTTCAAATTAACATATTTCCCGGGAATTATGAAGCGAAAAGCCGTCGTGCGATTTAAAAACCAAACCACTAATGTACAGAAAACTGACACTTAATATCAGTATCATATAGTCTCCTAGCAATAAAGCCTAGTAACTCATACACAGTTCTAGAAGCTTATAGCAGCGATCTCACATGCAATCATAGCCACTCAACCAAACAAAACTCAAGACTAACTTCCAATACAGGAAGAATTTAGACTGGGGGGTCAGTGAGTCAGCGTGCATATGCAGTGCTGAGGGAAAACCATTTAATTTTAATCAATTTCAATTTTAATCATTTAATCAATTCAGGTTTGCTCAACAATCACCTTGCTCATTCAAATTCTCAAATTTCATTGGTCGTGGGGTGTGAGAATGTGAATCATAATTTTCCTGCCATTCATTTAATTAAAAATTGAAAATCTCCATTTTATTGTTTGGTGATATTTTTTTGCTTTTGCATAATGTTTTACTAATGTTTTTACCACAAAAACCTGCATACCCACTGGTTGTAATCAGCAATTATTTTCATGATTTGGTACTCTATTGTCTGTTACGTATACTCCGACTCGAAGACGTTGTTTAAACCCAAGCAGGTATTTATTGACACGCGAACACAAAACAGAGACCGCAAGTAAATAATAACGTGACGGCACACGGTAAAAGTAACGAAAGCTTACGGACAGAATACTGACACGGATATGGAAGATTACTTTCTTTGGAGTGGCGATAGCGCCAGGAATCATGGAGCCAGCGGTTAGCGAGCACGTACACAAAGTTGAGACCAGACACTGAATGGCAGGGGAGTGAGACTCGTATAGAGGAGTTGATTAATGTAATGATGGGTGACAGGTGTGGGTGATCAGTACTCCGGAGAGTGAGAGAGTAGAGTGTAATTGGTAGGTGGGTCCGAAGGATCCGTGACATTGTCTCAGCACCAGCCCCAGTAATCAAACTTTCCAAATGCTGATGTGCGAATTAACCCCCCCACACAGGAATTTCAGCGCTGTCTGGAAACTCACAGAGAGCACCCCTAGCCAGGAACATGGAACAATCCAAGACGACACTGCAGACAATACAGATTGTCAGCCTTAGTCTTTACATAAGTACCTGCCTTTTTTCTGACCACTTATTGAGTTAATTGTTAGCTTAGCGTCAGTGGTATCATCTTGAAGGGAGCACTTAATAATTTATTTTACTTGGGCGAAAGTAGAATGCTTTTCCGTAACAATTCTGGAATTTACCAGCGGGTCCTTGTGGTCCGAAGTGACCTGTTCTGTTAAATAAATGACCTCGCCCATTTGCTGATGCCGGCTGTATGTGATACCAGGCAGCAGAGGAAGTTAAACGCGTGGTATAAGGCATGGGGAAGGCATAACGTCTGAGATGGAGGGTGGAATCAAAGAGCATGAGACAAGTTGAATTACATGGCAGGAAGCCGGACAGGACTTTACTCAGAACAGAGGACAGATAACGGCGAGGGATTACAGTAAATATGTTTCAATTTATTATCTCTGGCAGGAGGCACAGACCACAGCGGAGAGGGGGGTTCTTTATAGAGGCCCGTACAGACAAATTCTCTGTCTTCCATCTTCAGCCACCTGGCCTTGAAACTAACACGGCAGAGGTTTTTTCCCCTGTGTTGTAAATTCAAATCTATGATGAGGTTTCCATCTGAACCCATCTGAATTGGAGCCTTAGGTCCCTGTATAAATAACTTTAGAGAACTTCAGAGGAACCAGAAATCTGAATGAACTACACTGTTGCTTTACTGCTTTGCATGGTGATGTGCGGAACGTGCAAGAATGTTTTCCTCAACATCTGAGAAAGCTTTAAAAATGAATTGTGTGAATTGTGTGCAGTCACACGCGAAGGCACAGTGAAGCGTTGTCTCATTAGCAGAAAAGCTAATTGGCTGTATAAGTAAAAAAAGGTGGCTTGCATTGGTTGTAAATACATGTATAATTAAGCCAGTTCTAATGGAGAAATGTTCATGTTTTCTAGTAAAAATGTAAATTACTATTTAAGAGCACGAAACGCAACAAATGACGGGCGATTAAAAAAGATAAACACGTCAAAAGGAATGTAAATAAACAACAGGAAAACTGAAGAGTGATTTAGGCATCAGGTAATGACCGGTTCTACAATAACGGAGAGAGGATCTGATCTCAAAGTAAGGTTAATACATAGTCACCACTTATCAGAAATCTTTAAGCAATAAGGGGATAGAACTGTCTGGACTCTGGCTGTTCAAGTTCAAACATAACAACTGAAAGCATGTTAGCAAAAAGGAACAGAAATGAATCTCTTTGCAGCCTCGTGGTGCTTCAAGAAAGACTTCTAGAAGTCAATTTTAAAGATGTATCATAAGGTCACTGGGAGGCAAAAATGAGATATATGTGTTACATTTGTAAAAGTATTGCTGAATTTAACTCACGCAGCTAAACCGTGGAGGGAGTTCTGCTTGTACCGTCGCTGACCATAACTGAACTGCTGTTTCGTGGAGAGTTTTAATAAGGTCGACCCATTATATCCCCTGTTGTGGACAGAGCGTCTTTGCAAACTCATATGCACATTTAATAACATAAATTATTTTATTATTAAGGATGTAAATGGACAGTTCTATTGTAAAAATATACTTGCATACAGTGGCTTTAAAACCCCAGAGGAGTATTTTAATTACTGTGAAAGTGCTAATATCGTCACCATAAGGCTCAAGGTCCTTGGAAATTAGCCAACCCATGTAAAAGTTTGTCATGGGTTAAATGTACAGTTTTAGCTGGCTGGCAAGCAAATCACGTACAATCACCCGCTAAGATTATTCAGCGACTTTCTTTCATTTGCTCAATAAAATGCAGCAATGTACGTGTAACTACATTCAGCGTTATGAACATTGAAAAACATACGGCTCTCCTCACTGTTCTTTCAGCCCTCCTCCACACGTGACCTGTAAATAATCGCTTTTAGAAGAGAACAGGCCACAGGCAATAAACCAGTCGATAGTGGACAGCGTTGTTGCAGCAAAGGAAGACAGACATATATTCAACCGAAACATCAAAAGATATTTCTGCGTATTGCAGCTGCCGTGTGGTATCCACAGGATGAGTGGCCACTGCATTGAGGAACAGAATGAGGAACAGAATGAGGAACACAATGGGTACACAACGAGGAACACAATGGGATCACAATGAGGAACACAATGGGATCACAATGAGGAAAATTCATTTAATAAATTGAACAGCTAAATGCTCTAAACCAGTAGACGTGAAATGCTCTACTAAAACTAACAACATCAGCTTAATGCTCTACTAAAACTAACAACATAAGCTAAATGCTCTACTAAAACTAACAACATAAGCTAAATGCTCTACTAAAA
>JAOYSI010011102.1:0-10025 GCA_025775065.1 Hiodon alosoides | reverse complement strand
GAGGGAGCTTCACTGTAGCCTCGCTGTGAGGGAGCTCCACTGTAGCCTCGCTGTGAGGACGCTCCACTGTAGCCTCGTTGTGAGGGTGCTTCACTGTAGCCTCGCTGTGAGGGCGCTTCACTGTAGCCTCGCTGTGAGGGAGCTTCACTGTAGCCTCGCTGTGAGGGAGCTCCACTGTAGCCTCGCTGTGAGGACGCTCCACTGTAGCCTCGCTGTGAGGGAGCTTCACTGTAGCCTCGCTGTGAGGGAGCTCCACTGTAGCCTCGCTGTCAACACAGGGTTTGTGGCTCTTAGCTCTTTTTCTGTTTCCCTCAGTCTGTGTTGTTCTGCCAGAAGTTTGTATGGACATGAGACACAAGGCTGGACCAGCACTCCAATTGGAAGGTAAATTATAAATGTAACGTTTGGTAGTTGGTCACTAATTCAGGGCAGGACAAATGGGCGTCTCCAAACTGTTCTTTGGGATACTTTTTAAGAATGTAATACCTGAGCTTATATCAGTTTAATATAATTTGAACCTCAGATACAAACATTCAGCGTACTTTGTGGCAATTGAAGCTCTAAAAATACATTTTCAGTTCTGTATATATTATGTAATTTACTTCTTCATTCCTTCGCATTCAAAAACACTTCATTTCATTATTTAGGTTAACCCTTTACTAATGATGAAATTATAAACCGGCTTAATAATAATAATTATAAGGATAATGCGTTGTTCACATGTATGGGCATGCATATTCTATGTGTCTGCTCACATACCAACACACACACGTACAAACACACACACGTGCGCACACACACACCTACACTCACACATAGACATACTGGCACATTATAAAGTTAAGCAATCCAAATTGTTCTCACCAGGAACTGCCAAATGCCCTGCAGTTGATGGAGAAAGACCTAAGAACATTACTGCATATAATCATTGGTGATGGAGAAGTATGCAGGGTTTTAAAAATGTTTTTTATTTTTATTTTTTTAAATCATACACTGTTTGCTCGGTGCTCTACCACGGTAGTGACGCATCTTAATCTGCTTTTCTTATTGATTTGCTTCTGTAATCACGTCTGATACAAACGCGCTTTTACAAACACGAGGAAACATGTACTGTGTACACTGGGCAAACACTCAGTGTCGGTATTGATAAAATTAATCTGCAAAGAACACATTTATCTGTCTGCGTGTGAACATGGAAATCACTGGCGCTGATGAAACTGCACGATTTAATCTGTTGTTTGGGGAAGATATGATTAAAGATCTGCTTTTTTTCTGACTTTGTTATTGTAATCAATATTTGAGCTTTCGAGCCGGGGGTACGGGGAAAAAGAATGGATGAATGAAATACAAACACGTTTTACTGAATCCACACCAGCCGATGTGATACTAGTGACGATTTCACCATCCTTTATGTGTTTCTCCGTGGAAACATAAATTTTCACGTTATATTGTTTCTATGCGTGATTCATCATTCCGGAGAACGCGTTTCCACTGTTATGGACCGCAATGTCGGTGAGCTTTAGCAGCCGACACTTAGCATTGTGCATGGAGATCACAGAACTGTGTGCGGCTGCTCGCCATCCCACAGCGAACTCGGCGGAGCCTCTGCTTGTTCCTTATCAAATAAAGCACAACATTAAAGTGCACATGTGTTGCATCTTCGATTGGCCTTTAGGTGGCAGCATTGCTCTAAAATTGTGGCAGCGAGCGTTTTGAAGACATTTTCCATCCGTAAAATAAAACTCTCATAACCAGTGCTAAGTCTGCTGTAGTTTTACAATCAGCTGTTTTACAAGTCGCTTTTGTTGATTTTCATCTTCTCTATTACAACACATACTTTAGTGTAAACATGACTTCGGATCAGTGGAGAACTTGGTTGGTGATAAAATCCATCGAACACACTGAGCTCCAGAACCCGGTGTGAAGCAGCCAGAGAGGGGAACGGTGTTCACACCCAGCTGAAAAGCGGGCAGGCCCAGACTGAAGTAACGTCCACAGGATGATTAGAGAAAGGGTGGGACTGTGGAGATAAATCGCTGGGTGTAAGTTTTACAATATGAAACGAACTTCGCCGCCGTCTAATAACCGCACCCTCAGTATCAACAACAGGATACAGTTCGCTATATATTTGCATATATGTTTCATTTTTCTGGCTTACTGCTGGTAATTATTAATTAATTATTATTGGTAATTATTATTTTTTTTTAAATATGACCTACTCGCTTAACTAGTTTGCGATTAGCGTTAAGAACAAAACTATATGATGGCATCAATAGTGATCATAGTTCCCAGACGTTCGCGAGAAAAACGGATTGAAAAGATTGAATATCAGAAATTCTGGCGAATTTCCAATATGAAGACCTATGCAATCACATTACTAAACCAACATTCTGGATCTTTTAATGAAAATGTCAATTTTCTTTATTTAAAAACACCAACGTCATAAGCCAGTGAAAGTAACTGCTAAAAATGGTCTCATTCGCTCCGTGATCTATTCCAAGAGCATTCTTTCCAAATTTAGAACCGAAACTCTCATATAATTGTGTTTTCTCTGAATCTATGTTACGTCTTTCCTTATCCAAAGCGGAGTCTAGATGCGACGGTAGAAAAAGAACCACATTAAGGCGCATTCACCATCTTCCGCCTGGCTGTGCCCCTCTGTTTCGTTGGGGGGGGGATGATTAATTCTGTAATGCCGGCAGCTTAGGCTGAAGGAGTCACGGCTTCCCGCTTCTTTGCGCAACCTCACCGTTTACTAGGTAAGGCGTGTTGGTGAATGGGAGGGGAACAGTTGGCTGAATTATTGGGCTTCCTCGTCTCCCAAAAGTGCGACAGACATAAGGACCGAGAACCCAGAGAAAGAGAGAGGCAGGAAGGAATGAAAGCCAGGACCGCGACCTTTGACCGCTTATCGTGTTTCCAGAGCGGTTAAATATTTATCTTGGACGTCGCGCCAGGGTACAGCAGGAGAGCCTTGGAGTGGAAGAATCAGGGCTGCAGAAAGCGCACGCACGGATCGGCAGGGACGGATCTGTGGACAGGTAAAGTCACCTGCTTTTTAAAAGAGGTTTGATTTGGGGAAAGGATCAGGCCTGTGGGAACTCCTGTAGTACGTGGGATTTGAGCAGTTTGTGTGTAGTTTTAGCTGGCTTCGGGCCACCATAGCTCTCTGTCCGGGCTGTGTGAAATGGGACATGCTTTGTGAGGAGATAGATCGCCTGAGTGTGAGTCTCCAGTGGAGTGGAATAGTGTTATGTCAACAATGATGATCTGGAGGGTGCCATGTTGAGTTGGTTTGAGAACGGTTAAATGCAGTGTTAAGAAGTCTAAGGAGTCTGTCGTCACTAGTTACTAATGTTACAGCGTTCAGTGGTGTCTCTTTTGACAGGGAGCAGAGACGGTCAGAGAAACCGGCGGAGGAAAAGCTGATATTGGCCATCCAGACAAGCGATCGTTGTGCCTCAGGCCCATCCCAAGTTTCTCTCAACTCTTATCCTCTCTTCCCCTGCCACCTCCGCCACCCCCTTATCAATTCCTCCAGCCCCCAGGCTGATGACCTCATCCTCGGTAAGGAAACACTACCTCCACACTATTTGGGTGACCTGCTGGATAGTGAAATCAACCCTTGGTTTTGTGTCACCATTCCTGTAAATGTGAACGTGGGCGTCGTCCTGCATGCACATATGTCTTAGCTGTTGAGTTAATTTCCCTTTAATAACTTGATTGAACCTCGTAAAGTCTCTGTAAGACTGTGACTAATACCCCGTGAGTACTTTGTGTATAAGGAGCGGACTACAATTTGGCATACCGCTGCACCTTTTGATTCTGTATAAAAAATATTTCTAACTGATAAATACTAATAGCAGGTAAACTAAGTAAGGAGCAGATGGTTTAGTGTTTGGTGTTTCGGGTTTACTGTTTGGTGTTTAGGGTTTACTGTTCTGGGTTTAGTGTTTGGTGTTTAGGGTTTAGTGTTTTGGGTTTAGTGTTTGGTTTTTAGTGTTAAGTGTTTGGTGTTTAGGGTTTCGTGTTTAGGGTTTAGTGTTTAGGGTTTCGTGTTTAGTGTTTAGGATTTAGTGTTTAGTGTTCGGTTTTTAGTGTTTAGTGTTTGGTGTTTAGGGTTTAGTGTCTGCCCCCGGGACTGACATGCTGGTCCTTCAGCAGTCCAGGCTGCCGGATCAAATGAAGTTTGCGCGTAACAGGATGGGTAGGGTGAGGGTGTTTTTCCAGCTCCAGGTTGTGCGGGGCAGGGGTTGCTGAAGGATGAGGACAGAAGGCTGAGGGCTGAAGACTGAGGGCTGAAGACAGGAGGACTGAAGACAGGAGGACTGAAGACTGAGGGCAGAGGACTGAGAGCTGAAGACAGGAGGACTGAAGACTGAGGGCAGAGGACTGAAGACTGAGAGCTGAAGACTGAGAGCTGAAGAGTGAGGGCAGAGGGCTGAAGACTGAGGACTGAGAGCTGAAGACAGGAGGACTGAAGACTGAGGGCAGAGGACTGAAGACTGAGAGCTGAAGACTGAGAGCTGAAGAGTGAGGGCAGAGGGCTGAAGACTGAGGACTGAGAGCTGAAGACAGGAGGACTGAAGACTGAGGGCAGAGGACTGAAGACTGAGAGCTGAAGACAGGAGGACTGAAGACTGAGGGCAGAGGACTGAAGATTGAGGGCTGAAGACTGAAGACTGAGAGCTGAAGAGTGAGGGCAGAAGGCTGAGAGACCACACTACACTCTCAGCCTCTGCTCCTTCCGGCTGTGGATGGAAATTATTGTGGAGTTGTTTTCAAAGGTTTTGGCAGGCTGCACGCTCTCTCTCTCTCTCGCTGCTAGGCTTACACTTGGCACAGGCTCCTTCCCCTCTACCTCACCTCCTCTCTGGCGTAGTCGGCTGTGTGAGGAGGTTCCGTGATGCACATGTGGTTGCATATATGTGCACATGTGGCTATCCATTTCAAAGTGAGGTTTATTCTGCAAAAGCCCATGCTTTCACTGATTGTTTTTACATGTCAGCTCAGATAAACTTTGTGATATGCTTAAGGTAACTGGAGCGTGGTTTGTTTGATCGGGCTAGAGCTTGTTTGTGTCAGTTTGTAGCCTGTTGGTCATAAGTGCTGCTTTATGGTCAGAAAAGGCTATATAAATACGCTGTGCATGAGGAAAGCGAAATGCCAGCCTCAGATGTTAACGTGTCCTGAGAAGCCCTTGTGTGTGATCAGTATTGTATCCTTCCATTCTGTTTCATGGGTAATGTCAAAGTTAGCATTCTTGCGTGATAAGTCTCCATCCAATGGGTTGTATTCCTGTACAAGGTGTGATTTTCCTTGGAACATTATGGGTTATATAAGTGGTGAGGCTGAAGGTCTTTGGCTGATGGGAAGGGCCAACGCCCATCGTTATGCCAAGTCACAAGGCGGAGAAGCACGAGTTTTTCACTCGCTAAGGGAGATTGTAGCCACACGGAAAGCGGCAGTTTAACCCCAGCAGATCAACGTACTTCTGCCAAAGTGGCCCCGATCGACTTTTACTGTACCATCTCATACAGCGGTTTTTAATGGCCTCGGAGAAGAGCCCTGTCACTTAAGGCGCTCACCTGTGCGCAGACTGAGCCCTCTGTGCTGGATTTTGCAGAAGGGATTTGGGGTAAGGGAAATTGTGCAAAACAGCCCACACTAGCAGATCAGCAGCTGTCAGCTGCCTGACTCGTGTGGGTTTACCTCTATGCTACACCCCACCCCCCGGAAGAATACACGGCAGGGAATACGCCACAGGTCTCGAGGGCGGGGGCATAACCGAAACGTGGAGCTTTACACATGTTCGAGTTCTCAAGGTCAAGGACAAGCTGGTAATGTTTTAAAGGGTAAGTGTGATGAAGCACCTCAGCCTGTTCACAAGTCGGGCCAAACTATCAAACCCCAACAGTATGGGGTTGTTATGTGCCATCTCAGGATAAAGGATAAGTATGGTGACAGGGCATGATAGTGAAAATAATGACAGTGTGTCTCTGCCCCAACCTCTCCTGTCTTACAGTGACCACGGAGCCTGTTCTCCCTGGCTAGCTGGTTATAGGAAGGGACAGGGGTTTGTGCCAAGTGTCTTAACATTGTTTCTTCCTGTAAATGAAACCCTGTGTGTTGTGGTTTTTTTGTAGTACGTTGATAAGGCGAATTAAGTCATTAGACAAGCCCTTACTTCTTCATCACCTGGTTTCTGGTGCTCCGGGGCAGTGTTAAATGTTCTCCGGTACTTTCTATGGAAGGGCCTAGTGGGACAGAGGAAGTGAGAGACCCCCCCAGCCTTCTGTGTGAAGGGACAGAGGACAATTAAACACTTTTTTTTAGAGACAAGTAACAACAGAGCACCTATTCCATCCTATAGAGGAAGTCGGAAATCCTGGACCACCCCAGCGGCTCGCAAATTTTCTTCCTGGACCATGCAAGCGACCACCCTCCCAGGCCCGACACCCGAGGCCTTCCCCAGCCCTGGACTGCAAAAGGCAGGTCACCATCCAACGTGCTCGTCCGATCACACTTAATACAGACACGCAAACTCAGCAGTCACTGCAAGATTCCGCAAAGATGAAATAACATTTTTGACTCTAAATAATGTTAGGCATTAGTGCCACCCTGCGGTGGTATGTGGTACTTCAATTATTCAGATTCTTATTATGATGAATTTAACTCGATGTTTATGGCTATGGATATGTTCTGTGATTACCTCTGAGACCTGAATTTCCTTTAAGGGACCATAGGTTTTGTATATTGTGTGATGCGAGCTGAGATCTCCCTCTGAGCTCTTGTTCCCCCCCCCCTCCCTTCCAGGTCATAGATATGAAAGGAGCAGAGTTTCATACTCTCAGCTATAAGACCTATAGTACTAACTACAGCTTGTCAGTGGCACCTGGTAAGGGCTGTTCAGGAGCGTATTTGAGCTAAATTCTGCTAAGGGGCCCTCCTACCTGACCCGTGAGCCAAGTAAACCATTTGCGAGGGGGAGGCGGGGCCCTTGCGTAATTTGCGGGGCCCTACGCAACTTGGGTAGTGAGTGTATAGGGCCGCCCGGCTCTGCATTTAAATAAGCTAGTGTGTCGCTGGGACACAAACACAGTGTGGTCTGTCATGTGTTCGCGGCCTCCATTGCTTTGTCATTGATCCGAGCTGCTTTCTTCATCAAGGTGGGTTGAGTGTCAGCGTGTGCACATGTTCCTGCTAGGTGTGGTGTTTTGGGGGTTCGCATTCAGAGGAGCTAAGCTTGTACCCTGTCTTCCTGACCCCTCTCCTTCTCACCCCATGGAAGGAGCTGTTACGAATGGACCAAGCTCTGCTCCCGGTGCCAAACCAGCCAGGCCCCACCCCCCATTACAACGCTCTGCCACACTGCCGTGCAGGATCCCTTCTGGCCTCTCGGGGGCACCGTGGGAGGAGAGACTGGTGAAGTTTGCTGGCATTGGCCCCGTGGACGAGACCGGGATGCCCATCGCCTGCAGATCGGCAAGTGTCGTGGTCTGCTCCTGTCGGTCTGTGCCTGTTTGGTTAAAGTAGGAGGTGGTGGTTCATTTCTCACTGGGAATAGACAAAGGGAGATGTAAACGTTGGGTTAAAGTAGGAGGTGGTGGTTAATTTCACACTGGAAAGAGGAAAGAAATTAAGCATGTTTTTTCCTAACAAAAGCACAGATCTGATGAGGGCTCACCTGCCTAAAGATTTTGTTTGTTGTTTCAGCTGAAAACTGACTTCCACCTCTTCCTTTACAGCCAGCCACGCTAACACAGGTCTTCAGTCTACTTATATAGCCCCCCCTGCAGGGCAGCCCAGCCACTGCATGCTTGATTACTAGCATAGTCTCTTTAAATTGTTCTCTTTAAATTGGATTTCTTTCTCTCTGTAATCTCTGTAAGAGTCAAACTCCCCCTCCATCTCCTCTCCTGTTTTGGCATTTCAGCACATGTCTCAGACTTGTCCGTCCACTTTTGTCTTCCCCAGAATGTGAACCAGCCTAGAGACTGGTACCGCAGCATGTTCAGGCAGATTCACCAGAGGCCAGAAGGTACTGAACCGATGGGCGGGGTCTTGGACACAGTCAGGGCCTGGGAGGGAACTCGTCTTTCTCTTGGTCTTTATTGGGTTTGCAAATTGAAACCATTCAGACAACCGGGTTTTGTGTTATTCTTCATTGCTTGATTTCTTATTACTCTCTTTGTGATCTCCTGTGTTGTAGGGGTTGATCGTGTGGCCTCTGGGTTGTGGTCTTCAGACGGTGAGTCGGGGGACGGCACCTTGTGTTTGATTAAATATCATGTTTATTATCATCACCTTTTATATATTTTGTACATATTGTGACACCGCTGTCTGTCTTTCAAGCGAGCCCACTTTCGACCACTTGCCCCCCTCCACGAGATGTTGTGGATGGGGGCCCCTCCAAGCAGGACCCCTTCACCCGCAGCCCTCATGGGGCCCTCCCAGACTGGTGAGATATTGCCTGGCCCGGACCGGCCTGGGGGTGTTACTAGCATTGTACTGCTGCAAGAAACTTAGCGGGCGGTAGTGATGGAGTAGGGGAGTACAATCATTTACCAGAAGCTCCAGAAAAAAACCCCCACCACCCCTATATATTTCTTCTGGTTTGGATTGAACATGATTGCATATATTACTATGTAATATATGTTGCATTACGTGGCTGACAGATACCACAACGGACGTGGCAGGTGGAACTGAAACAGGGTGCTTGTCCCTCTGGGCATGTTACAGGAGTGATCTTGTAGATGGGGACGAGCGGTATGGAAGTGGGCCACAACGCCAGCGAGAGCCCAAAAGCATCTTTGACTTTGAACCCAGTCAGGCCCACTCTGGGGGGGAGCAGAACCAGGTAAGAGAAGGGCTTGTCTGACCAATGGTAGGGACCCTCAGATCATGAGCCACTGCACAAGGCATCCCTTCAATCTTCAGTGTTTAATGCCTCCGCTACGTGGAGGTCTGCTATGTTAAAGCCAGGCTGTGAGCTTGGCGTAGTCGGCCAGGAAACCTTCCCTAAAGAAGGACAGAGGCAGCAGTTGCCATAGTCGGCCAGGAAACCTTCGCTAAAGGAGGACAGATGCAGAAGTTGGCGTAGTCGGCCAGGAAACCTTCGCTAAAGGAGGACAGAGGCAGCAGTTGGCTGAATGTTGGCAGAAGTCTGTTGACACCCGCTAAGACTAAAGACCGCGTCGGTCTGATGACCGTGCGTTTGGGTAGGCGTGCACGTGCCTTTCCATATGTTCACAGCAGTCAAACAATGAGTGAGGAGGTCCTGGTCCTGCGGGACACATCAGATGTAATGTTTTCCAGAAGTTACCTCATAGTCTCTGCATTGTTCACGTTAGAGCAGTAATGTCAGCAGAGAGGATTTATTTTGGCTAACAGATTTACTGACTTTGCCAAAGTATTGAAAAGAATTACAAAAGTGTTACTGAAACGTCCCAGCCCTTTTCAGGTTTTTACCCCTTGTAAGACAGTAGTTTGGGTTTGGTCCGTTTTTTTCTTTATTTACCTATTCCATATGTTGAGAGTCGAACACTTTCAGCCCAGAGACTGAACATTTAAAGTAAGGCTGTGGCTGAATCGGTGCTCTAACGCAAGCTGATGTGTGTTTGACATTTGTTCCTGTCCCACAGGCTCAGGTTTCTCCTGGACTGCCTCTTGCCAGGCTTCGACCGTCCTCCATCGAGGTGAGTGACACACATCAATACCTAACCTCCTTGCTGATGATGATGATGATGATGAAGCTGGAGTTAGGGCATGACCTAGACACCTGTTATCCACCTGTCATCTTTGCTGCTTGGAGTCCAGATGAGGGGAGCTATAGAGAGGAAGAGCAGGACATCAATTCTATGAAAGTCATTACAATGAGCAGTTAAGAGAAGCATCCCCGTTCCTGTACTGCTGGTTTACTCTGCCCCTTCTCTCCGCGCGGGCGGGGGGGGGGGGCCGCGGGGGGGGGGCGGCGGGGGGGGGGGCCGGGGGGGGGGCGGGGGGGGGGGGGGGGGGGGGGGGGG